>PVKV010006112.1:0-108212 GCA_004027835.1 Alouatta palliata
AAAAAAAAAAAAAAAAAAAAAAAAAAGAAAGAAAGAAAACCTGCTTCATAGCATCAGGTCAGGTGTGTGCTTCTTTAGAGGATGCCTCCTCAAACGCTCAGCTGAAGAAGGTTAAAAGCTCCAGATCAGCTTGAAAGATTCCCTGATGCCCCACTGGTGCTGGCACCTGGATCAGACCGCCTTTAACAATTCTTCCCAGGGTTTCCCCACTCCGCTGACAAGCGGCTTCCCAGCACCTGGACACATGCTTGCCTCCTTCACCGCTGTTTCTCCACCTAGAGTGGGGGAATTGCCCAGGAAAGGGGTTCAGGCTCTGCCTTGGAGGTTGGCAAGCCCCAGAGGAATTGCAGGGTCCCTGGGATGCTGCCTCCTCTCTCAAAACTCATGTGAAAGTCATCATAACTCCCTGTACTTCCAAAGGTTGCCATATTTGGAGATAGGTAATTAAGTTAAAAGGTCATTGGGGGTTGCTAATCCAGCCTGACTGGTGTGCTTAGAAGAGGACATTTGGACGCAGACAAAAGCCGACGTGAGGACACAGGGAGACGTGGCGGTCTACGGAGCAAAGAAGGGAGCCTCGGAAGAAACCAAGCCTGCCAACTCAAACTTCCAGCTGCCAGAATCGTAAGAAAACGCGCTTCTGTTGTTTAAGCGACCGGGTCTGTGGTGTGTTATGACGTGGTGTCAGCGCAGCGGCGTAGACCAGCAGAGACGCAGTCCTTTAGGCCTCCCTGCCTCTGCTTCTCTAGGCCCAAGCTGGGTAGGGGTGTGGATTATCTGGGTGTCTTTTACCCCGTATCTGACCACGACTCAGGTACAGACAACTGTTCTCTCCTTCTCCCCTCCCATAGTCACCTCTCTCCCCCCACCGAATAATATGAAAGACAGTATGTGAGGCTTGGGATCTGGACAAAGATCCACGCCAAACGACAGGTGCTCAGGCAGAGTGTGAGGAGGCCTCCTTCATGGAGCGTGGATAGAGATGTCCACGTGGACCTCCCGAAAGCCCTGGCAGGCCCCCAGAGGCCTGCACGCAGCTACGGCAAAAAACAGGTGTGGGGGCCGCAGGAAGCTGGCAGCCTCCACAGGCCCCGTGCTGGGGGGGAAGGGTGCAGCACAGCGGGTGGACGGAGGTTAACGTGAGGGAAGAGAGTGATGGGGAAAGCGCGTGGCACCTGTCTCTGAGATTCTGGGTTCTCCCTGCAGGCTGGCGCAGGAATTGTGGGCGGGGCCTAGGGATTGTGGGCGGGGCCTCCGCTGGTGGTGGGCGTGCCCATGCCCTTTGCGAACCCCGGTGCCTCCCCCTCCTCTGACTCTACAGGCCTGCCAGATTGACCCCAAAGCAAGGGGATATACAGGGAGGGACCGGAAAATCCATCTCTAGGGGAGATGGATTGCAATTTAGAGGCTTCTCCTGAGCTTCAGGGACGAGGAACTGCAGATCTGAGTGGAGGATCAACCTGCTTGGAGACTGGATGCCTCCCTTCACTGTCCTGCGGGCCCAGAGGAAGGTTTTTCATTTAGGACCAGGCAGGGCAAGGGCCTCAGAGCCTTCCACAAAATGAGGGCCCTGCCTCTCTAGGACGCACGGACCCCTGCGTGGTAGGGAATCCCCGGCCCCAACTCCAGAGCTGAGCTGGGTAGGGGACAGCGTGGTAGGGGCTGCACCTCTTCTGCGATCTGGTCCTGAGGCCCAGACAGGCCCAAGTGCTGTCCCCCACCCGGCTCTGCCCCCCTCAGCGACGCTGCGTCTGCTAATGAGCCGCCAGCTGCAGGAGTGGCTCTCGGCAGCTGCCCTGGCCCCTCCAGGTGTGTGCGCCCCGGGCGCGCGGGCAGCAGGGCTGGCAGAGCGTGCTTGTCAAGGGTAATAACCTATTGCTGCAGGATAATCTCCCCTCCCGACAGGCAGGCTTCATCTTATTAGCGATCCTGCAGAAGATCGGGAGGGGACTCTTGCCCCGCGGGGTAAGGGGGGCACTCAAGACAGAGAAAATGCACCATCTGCTCCAGGTGCAGATGGGACCAAGCTCCAAGTTTCCCGGGAATATGGAGGCAAAGGAGAGAGAGGGCATGTTTAACAAAGGAGGAGACTCACACCCACAGTGCTCCCTGTGTCCGTGTCCCCGCCTGGCTCGTGCTTTGGCTATGCAAACCCCACCTGTGCTCAGGTGGAGTCCACAGCTGGAATGCCCTTTCTCTGTGGGTCAGAGGAGCCCGCCTCTGCTGGGAAGAGCTCTCCTCCCAGCCATCGCTTCACCTTCTCTCTTTCCTCTGAGCTCCTGTGCTGCTGTTGCCTGCACCACTGGGGTTGAAGGAAAGAACTGCCAACACCTCACTGCACTGGGGATATCTCTAAACTTTGGGTTTCATGATTTGTCCTGGGTCCTATGTGGCCAGGGTCTGCTGGTTTGCTGGATTCCGCTCTCCAAATCTCTTTCTGCTATTCTAGGGATATTAACCTTTCTCTAGAGTATGAACACTTTTTGAGAACCTGATGGAAGCTATGGACCTCTTTCCAGAAAAATGTACATAAAAAATAAAATGTCTGCAATATCAGGGGGTCTGTGGATTCTCTAAAGTCTATTCAGGGACTCTTCAAGCCAGTGGTTTCCAACTTCAATGTGCATCAGAATCATCAGGGGCTTGTCAAAAATACAGATGCTCAAGCTTTATCAGCTGGTCTGCAGTGACAGGGAATCTGCATTTTGGCCAGTGCCTGAAGTCGTTCAGATGCTTGTTCTAGAACTGCACTTCAAGAAACACTGCTCCACAGCCAGGCACAGTGGCTGACACCTGTAATCCCAGCATTTTGGGAAGCCAAGTTGAGAGGATCCCCTGAGGTCAGGAGTTCAAGACCAGGCTAGCCAGCATGGCGAAACCCCATCTCTACTAAAAAATACAAAAAAATTAGCCAGACATGGTGGTGCACTCCTGTAATCCCAGCTACTCAGGAAGTTTAGGCAGGAGAATCACTTGAACCCGAGAGGCAGAAGTTGCAGTGAGCCAAGATCATGCCTCTGCACTCCAACCTGTGTGATAGAGCGAGACTCTGTCTCAAAACAAAAAAACATTGTGCACTGCACTCCAGCCTGTGCGATAGAGCAAGACTCTGTCTCAAAACAAAACAAAAACACTGCTCCAGGAGTCTGTGGAGCTCAAGTGAGGACCTCACTCAGAATCAACTCCCAATGTCCACATGTACAGGTCTTGATGTCCCAAAGGAAACTGCAAGCTCCCTTACAAAAGGGACCAAATCTTAAATCTCTGTACCCAGCCCCAGTGCCCCAAAACCTCATGCATAATCACTCATTGCTTGCCAAACTCCTTAAGGCTCCCCAAACCAATTGATGTGTACGGACTCTTTCTTCTTGTAACCCCAATCATGCCAAACAATGTTGCCTTGTTGTGATGTGATGAGATTCCATTCCCTCCTCTTCATTTTTCAGCCACCGGTGGCACTTAGAAGGATCTTTGCAAAGGCATTAAGAATCTCCAGGGCTCATGGCTTTCCTGCCCCCTGGCTCCACTAGCTGTGTGTCAGCTACTAGCCAGGGGGACAGTGTGTGCTGCCATTATTATGCCTCGGTGTTCACTAGTTCAAATCTGGAATTCTAATCTGATTGACTAAGTAACTTTTACTCTAATTAGAACAGTAGGGTTTGTTCTTAATCTGCAACCGTTTAATCTTCCGTCTCATTAATTGTACAAAGGTCTTTATGAATATGTAGATTGGGAAGGAAATAAAAGATTATTTGACCTTGAAGAAACATATAAAGTAGGTAGACACTCTCAACCTCTTGTTTCCTTTTATTATGCAGAAGCAAAAAATTGGTAAGGCTCCAAATCAGGCTATTGTGGGTTATCGACAATCTAGTAGCCAATTAGGATGCAGCATTCTGATGAGCCATACAAGTTTAATAATTAGTATAGTATTTACATGTGAGCTGCTCGCTGAGAATTTGCAAGTAAATAAAAATGTGGCTATCAAAACCAGTCAGCAGCAGCCCACTGATAAAAAATGTCAAAAAGGTCCAAAGTAAAAAGGAAAATGCTTTGAAGGAAGGGTCCAAATGTCTCCAGCCTTGAGTCCTCATTTTAAGGGAAAACGGCCCTCTGAGTATACCTTGTGTCTTCACTTTTAGAGATATGGGTGATTTGTCTTCTGAAAAGCTTGGAACATAATGTCAGACAAGCCGGTTGGCTGGTTAATATCCTGACCCTACCACGCACCAGCGGAGAACCTCTCTGAGTCTCAATTTTCTCATCCGTAAAATGGGGAAAACCGATGGGCATGGTGGCTCTTGCCTGTAATTCCAGCACTTTGGGAGGCTGAGGCGGGTGGATCACCTGAGGTCAGGAATTCGAAACCAGCCTGGCCAACATGCTGAAACCCTGGCTCTAATAAAAATACAAAAATTAGCTGGGTGTGGTAGCATGTGGCTGTAATCCCAGCTACTTGGGAGGCTGAGACAGGAGAATTGCTTGAACCTGGGAAGCGGAGGTTGCAGTGAGCCAAGACTGAGCCACTGCACTCCAGCCTGGGTGACAGAGCAAAACTCTGTCTCAAAAGAAAAAAAGAGGGGAGGAGAACCCCACCTTTCTTACAGACCTGTGTGGCTTAAGTTAAATGGCATTGAACATGGAGCTCCTGGCACAAAAAGACTGCCCACAAAATGCGCATTTATGTATGTGTTTATTTCCTTTTTCCTTCTGACTGTACACATGGAAGACTAGGAAGAAAGTATTTTCTCCACAGCTGAATTGACTCATAGGGAGAAACTTGTTCTTGTCTGCAAGGAGAATGCTTGGGGGGAATAAAGGCCCTCTGTTTAGCAAACCACTGGCGCTTCTTGTGCGAAGCAGGGTTTATAAGTCAGAGCGAGGGAGAAAGAAGTTCGTGGTTTGCTAGGGTAGCACCTGGCGTGATTGTTAATCACCCTCATTTCACGTTCAGAGTGCCCATTGTGAACTATGACTGATTCAGTCACGTGTGTCAGAGCTGAGCTGCCCAGGACCTCCGGCAAGGTCTTGAGAGGCTGTGTGGAGGAGAGGAGGGGTAGGCGAGGCAGCTGTTTGGGAAAGAGCAGGCAGGGCTCCTGGCGGGGTGTGGTGGCTCACGCCTGCAATCCCAGCATTTTGGGAGGCTGAGGTCAGTAGTTCGAGACCAGCCTGACCAATATGACAAAACCCTGTCTCTATTAAAAATATAAAAAAATTAGCCGGGCATGGTGGTGGGTGCCTGTAATCCCAGCTACTCAGGAGGCTGAGGCAGGAGGATTGCTTGAACCCGGGAGGTGGAGATTCCAGGGAGCTGAGATGGTGCCACTGCACTCCAGACTAGGCGAGACTCCATCTCAGAAAAAAAAAAAATAGTGGGCACAGCTCCTGAGGAATTGCTATGCTCCTGCTCTGTGCTGGACTGCATCTTTCCTGGCTCCCCAAAGTCTTCAGGACTCTTCATCTTCCTTCCTAACCTGCGGTGGAATTGGCTCTTTCTGTAGGACGTAAGGAATACTGAGGGCAGCCTCAGCGTAAGTGCGTGGAAAGAAGGTGGGGCCGCCGTGGGAATCTCGCACTTCCCTTACTCCAGGGGCTAGAGTTCAGCCAGTACTCTAAGGGATGACTGTGCTGGTTATGAGGACTCGGCCATCCTTCCAGACTATGGGTGTCCCCATGGTTGGCTGATCCAGCCCTTCTCCAGGGCCGCTGGGGGACCCAGCACCTCAAAGATTAACAGCCTCACCCCACTCTGAAGTTGGCTCCAGCCCCAGCCCATACACTGTCATGTTCTCTGATTGGATGACTGCCCTCCAGCACCAGTACCTGTGGTGATATCACGTATCTGGTTACCAAGCTCAAAATCCATCTTTGTCGTCACATTTGCGACTCAGCCTCATCCTCCTTCCAGGGGAAACCCTGTATGCTCTTTGCCAGTGTGGTCCAGTGTGTATTTCAGTGAATGCTCTGAAGGGGAGAATTAGCCATCGAAGCACCCACTCTGTGCTCAGTGATTTTATACCAAGTGCCTGGGGTGTCAGGGCTGGCAGGGAGAGGGCATGGCTTGGGAGGAGAGGGTTTTCCTGGCTAGCTCGGGGCGTGATGTTTGGCTCCTGGCCTTTGACATAGCTGACTAATCCTTTCCACTGCCAGAAGCCTGTGAGGAATGGCATGTGTGGAGAAGATGGTGGCGGGGGGTGGTGCGTTCTGAAGCAGAAGAAGGCAGATACATGACTATTATCGCTTTTAATCTTTACATGTGGAGCCAATGAGAGCTGAGAAATTTTAAGAGTTAATCAGCAGTTTTCAGATGACACAGTTCACATTCTTTCTGGTATTCAAACGCCAGCAAGAGAACTCTGGCAAAAAGATCAAGTCCATAGATGCTTGAGCGGTGGAAAAAATAGTGACACAGTTTTTCCATTGCAAATCAAAAAGATATGATCTTATGTTAGTACAGGGAAGTGTTTACAAGCAGTGACATTAAAGGGAGCAAAACCAAAGTCAGTGTGTATATACTAATTAAAAGTGTGTACAAACAGCTCTAAGCACCTCAACAAAGTGCAGCCGGAATCACAAAGCCATGCCCCTGGTATCGCACTGGGCTCTCTTTTGAATGCAAAGTTGAGCTTTAAATTGTTCTGGTAAACATTAATCAGCAATCTGGACCAACTGTTCCAGGAGGAGGGTGGCATTCCCAGGGGCTATTGAAGTGTTTCATGGATGGCTGGTGCCAGGCCCTTTCTCCCCAGCACAGGTGCTGAGACCACATCCCCCACTGTCTGTGGTGACCCACCTAAAGGCGACTGCAGATGGGGTGGAGTTAGAATGCTCTCCAACATAGGACAGGGAAGGGGAGCAGGATGCCAAACCGTGCACCCTGCACAGCTACTGTCTGTGCCCAAAACCCAACCAAAAGGGACGGATATGTCTCAGGGTGTCCTCAAGGTGGTCTTTGGAGAGTAGAGAAAAAGCTTGGGGATGGGAAAGAGTGAGGCTTCACTCAATGCCGTTTTGTGCTGTTTGAGTAAAAAAAAAAAAAAAAAATCCTACAAGCATTTCCTATTGCAAAAAGGAACTTACTAATTATTTAAAATATTTTAATGGGCCTCATCAATGCACACAGCTGGGCTCTAAACAAGATGCCTTTAGCACGGCTAAACCTCATCCACCCCCTTGAGTTCCCAGAGTGACTCTGTTCCCCACCCTCCGCACAAGTAGAGGCAGGCTCCTCAGTTCCCTGCACTTGGAGACAGTGTCTCAAAGGATTCGTCCTTGAGCTCTTCCTTCCCCGAAGTCCTCACACCAACCCTTTCCCTCACACCCTCACTGCCTTCAGAAGAAGGGAAGTGACTGTGGAAATGAAAAGAAGCAAGAAACAGGCTAACAGCAACAACAACAAAATCCAGGATAACTTTCTGCAAATCAAAAAAGAAGCTGGATATAAGCACAGTTTGTACTTAATAATAGTATAGACGAGAGACGGAACGTCCTCTTCCCCCAGCTGAGGAGGGGCATCTGAGCTGGGGCAGGCCGCAAGGTGAGCCAGGCTTCAGGGAGGCTGGGAGGCTTCCACTGGGAAGCCAAAGCAGAGCATTGGGTCGGGGGTAGAGCTGACATAAAGTGGAAGACATCAGTTAAAATTGAATTTCAGATAAATGATGAATGTTTGTAAAGTATGTCCCATATGTTACACGGCGTTGCTGTAGAGGAGGAAGCCTCCCTATAGGTTCTGGGCCGGGCTGGACTGGAGTGAGTCCCCCCAACCTGTTACAGTGACATTGCCAACCCTTGTCCTGCTGGAGTCTGTCGTCCCACCTGGCACTAAGCCAAGCATCCTTAGAAACCATGATTCCAATGTTCTCATGTTATACATGAAACACCTGAGACCCAGTGGGCTTAAACAAATTGTCTAGTCACTTTGTAGTCATCCACCCAGTAGGTGGTAGATGGGATTCTCCTGAGACCAAGGCCTCCTGTTCCCATCACACCAGGAAAGTGTGGTGGGTGGCGGGGGTTGCTGAAGGCTGTGAGTTGCAGCCGAGGCTGCCTGTCCCTGATTGACACTCAAGTGCTCAGGCTGGTCACCACCCAGATAAAGGGGTTCGAGCTTCACTGGGCATGTTCCCTGCCCTGTCCTGCCCTGCCCTGCGAGTCTCACAATGTCAGGCTCATTTTCCGTATTTCAGCTTTGGAAGAGCTTTGGAAAGTCAGGAAGACATTTGGACCCCTTGCTGGAACGTAGGTTGGTGTCAGTCTCCGTCACCTATCAATGTGACCATCACTAGCGGTGTCTAAACCACAAACTCAGCCCCAAGGTAAAATGCCACTGCCTGGAACTGAGGCCTCCCCACCATATTCGTTGTGGGCCTGCTTCCAAACTGGATCAGGGGAAAGCAGAGAAATGGAGGCACAACCAAGTCTAGGAGTCGGCACCACCTTGAGCCCCATTTTACTGGAGCGGAAGAGGAGTGGGGAGGTTAAGTCCTTTGCCTAAGATCACCCAGGCCTTGAGTGGAGGAGCCAAGAGTCGTACCCGGGGAGTCTGATCGCAGATCCAGGGTGCTGAGTAACTCTGGGCTAATCCATCTTTCCAGATGGTCTCTGTGGTCCCCGCGTCATGTGGCAGTCCACAGCAGTCCGTTCAGTGCCCTGGCTGCTCAAAGGCTGTGCAGGATGAGATTCTCCAGCCGCAGTTCTAGGGAGAAGCCCTCCCCTCCCCTCTCCATGCTCAGCCACCCCAAGTGGCAGCGTTTGAGGAGAAAGCTAGGCACCTTTCTACCCTCTCAGGTCTGGAAGGAGCCTTTTGAACCAAGGGCATGTGGAGGCTTGGCAGGAAAGACGGCGGAATTCAGAGCAAGAGCAAGATACAAAAATGCATCCGCAGACACTGCGAGGGATGGAAAACCCAGTGCACGTGGGCTTAGGCAAAAAAAAAAAAAAAAAAATTTAAGAAAATTCACTTCCTAATACATTTCTGTGAGGTGGGCTCTATTTGAAGCTCTATTTTGTGGATGAGAAAATGGAGATTAAATGCAGTTTAAAAGCTTGCCCAAGCTGACATAGTGGGTGACGGATCTGGGATAGAAGCCAGGCAGCTGGGCCAGCAGCCATGACACCGCCTGGGAGTTTGTCAGAAATGCAGAGCCCCAGGTCCCTCCTCAGACTCTGATCAGAGGCTGCTCCTAACAAGGCCCCAGGTGATTTGTCTGCTTGGTCCAGCTGGAGAAGGTGGCCCCGGAGAACTGTGACATGCTCCTTCTGGGTTGTAGAACCACGCAGCCGAGATGCCCAGAGATCTTTGCTGTTTTGTTGATTGCTGTATCTCCAGCACCTAGAACAATGCCTGGCATATAGTAGGTGCTCAATAAATGTTTACTGCGTGCATTAATTGAATTTAGGTATGGCTGCGTTTAGACTGAGCTCAGAACGACCTCACAGACCTTCGCATGGGTTTCTGCGGGGGCTGGTCCCCTTCTCCCAGCCATCCTGATGGAAGGCCAGAGGGGCATAGGTCGCTAGAGGGATTAGTCATTGTTTGGAAGTATCTGCTTCCTCATTAGTGGAGATCATGACCCAATGTAGGATCAAATCACAAAAATTGTGAAATCCCTGGGGGCAGCGCCTCTTCCAGCCACGATCCTCATTTCTTCCGTTTGTTCATCAAACCTTCCCCACCTCGGGTTCCAGGGCTGCCGTTCCGCTGCTCCCGTATCTCAGGCGCGTTTCACATACCCGGGAGTTATTTCAGCCACATCTCTCCAAGGTCTGCGAAGGGTTTTATTTTTGTTCCCTGAAAAGCCTTCAAAGCCTTCACTCTGAGCTTTGAGTTTGGTGTGGGCAATTTGAAACATTTAATGGGAATTGTTATGTTTTTTTTCAAGAAGGAATTATTCTCAGCAAAGTCTGGGGCTGGCCGGAAGGAGACAGCCAGACATCTCCAGGTGGAATGAGCTTCCTGCTGTTCTCAGGGAAATCAAAGCGAAACGCACAGCCCCTGCCTCCCACCCCCATGCCGGGCCTGACCCCAGCCTTTCATGTGCAGCAGCCACAGGGAGGAGAGAAAGTACAAAACCAGAACAAACCCCCCAAAGTCAAGGCTTGAAATGAAACCGTTTCGCGATGACAATACTCTGTTCTTCTTTAAACTCTACCCAAGAACAAATGGAAGTCTTTTTTTCCGTGGAAAGACTGGATTCGGGCTTTCATCCTCAGAGGCCTTTATTTGGGGGTGCCTCCCCCTTCCCTCCTTTCGTTATTTGTACCTTCTCAGGCCAGGTGGGGGTGGTGGGAAACGGGAGCCTCCCCGCACCCTGGCCGGAGGACCCACTGCCTGGGCCCAGTGACGCTGGGTCTTGGGCTGCCCTGGCCGGGGGGATATTAAAGGGTCTGCTTTCATCCTGGTGGCAGGGAATAGAGGAGTCCAGGGAAAGGGTGACGCTGCTGGCCTCCTCCCACCCCCAAAGCAGGGCGCTGCCTGCCATCTTCCTTTCAACCTGCGTGAACACAGAGGGTCATAACACAGCTGGGGCAGCTGGCTGGAAATCTGGGTCTTAAAATAAAATATTGTCATTCAGCCCACTTGGCCAGTGTGACTCTGGTCCCTGTGTGGGCCGGCAGGAGGGCGGCATGAAAGGCTGTGTGAGCTGCTTGGCCCTTCCAGCTGTCCTGAGGTCCAGGATGATTCAGGAAAAAGCATCCAGGTTTCAGGGTTGGATGCTGCTAGTTATTCCGGCAGAAAAGCAATCGCACATGGCTAAAGTTAAAGGCTGGTGTTTCTCCGGGTACAAGACTTTAAAACTGGGGAAGGGCAGACAGGCTGGTGTGGCCCTTGACTGGTTTCCTTTGGCTCGGCGCTGAGCCCACTCCTTGTCCAGGCTTCGGGAACTTTCTGCATAGAAACAGAAAGCTGGAGGGAATAGGGAAGCCCCGTGGAGGGGCCTGTGGGAGCACAGGGTGACCGGAGAAGCAGGGATCAGAAGAGGGTCCCCAGGGGTGGGGACACTCAGGGGAACCTGCAGACAGCCCAGCCACTCACCCTGAGTCAGGTGTTGGCCCTTCCAGCTATCCTGAGGCCCAGGATCATTCAGGAAAAAGAGTCCAGGTTTCAGGGTCGCTTGCTTCTAATTACTCCTGCTCTCCGCCAGGCCTCTCCAGGTGCCAACATCCTCCTGCCTCGTGTTACAGGCCTTTGTTCAGCGCTGACCTCCTCTCCCTCCCCGAGTCCTGGGTCCCTGGAGGGCAGAGACCCCCCCGTGTGCTGGGCCCCAGGCCTCCTATAACTGACAGTGCAATGTAGGAGCAGAGAGGAGCCTGCATGGTGATGGGGATGGGGAGTGTCGTTCATTTAAATAGGTGGCCATGAGGATATCCAGCCTGTCCCAGGCGGACTTTTAGAAGACGACGGATTGTTTATAAGGGCCCCAAAGTACAAGCTCTTAAAAAAAACAGTAATTTCTGCATGTGTGATGAGAACACAAATTCCTCCACGCCAGCCCGTTTTCCCCATGCTGGGCAGCTGGGCTCTGTGTCGCGGCTGCGAGGTACAGGCAGCACTCACGTGGTCCCAGGGCTGACCGACTGCCTGTCTAGACACTGGCAGTTGCAGGGCGGGAGGAGAGAGCTCTGCTAGGTGCTTCCAAGCTGTTGCCTCCTGTCTTCCTCCCCACAGCGCTCTGCAGGGTCTGTCCCCTTGGTGATGGGGCACCTTCCTGGTCCTTGGCTCTGCTCTGTGGGAAGAAAGAGGTCGGCATCATGGAGGGAGCAGAGGGCCTCCCCAGATAGGGTTGAAGCTGCTTTCCTCGCCAGCTCTGTACCCCAGAGAGGCTCCTCTCCCCCAGCCTCGCTATCGCCCTGGCTGTCTGATGCCCAGGCCTCTCTCCAGCCTGGTCCCTGATGTGGGGCTGAACGCTCCAGGTGGGGAACATGGGAAAAGCCAACAGCTGCTCTTAACCAGGCAGTCAGCCGTCCTGGGCAGACACAGAGAGGAGGGAGACAGGGAGAGGTCGGGGAGGGAAAGCTGGGCTGTGGACAGTAAGGAGGGCCGGAGTGCCCCTGCCGAGAGCCAGTGCAGGCCAGGGGCACGCTGTGGTACAGGGGCTGTGCTCTGTCTCCTCCTTAGCGTCACCCCTGCCTGCCTGTGGACCTCACTCTCCCATGTGGAACGGGCTTTCCCAGGAGCAGGGGACCCTCCACTTGAATTTCAGCGCCTACCTTCCCAATCTAGTGCCAGGGAGGAAAGGAAGGGCTCTCTTCATATGCGCCCACATGCCTGGCAGACCCCTAGAATTACACGGGCTGGGGGTGAAAGGCAGTTCCCAGAGGCAGGGATGCTGGACAGAGAGCAGGAGGGATGTTGAGTCGACCCCAGGGCCATGTCCCCACTTGGCCTATGACTGGGCAATCTCTACAAAGACAGCCCTGGGACGTGGCCCTGGCCCTCAGATCACTAGGCACGGCACCCCTCCCCACTCCCCACTCCCCAGCATCCAGTGTACCGGTGTCCTTCTGTCGCTGAGAAATGCTGATGGACCCCTGGATGGCCGGGGGAGCACTGGGTCGCAGAGGTCAGTACTGAGAGACCTTTCCTCCAGTACCGTCTTCTGGTTTGACATGTGAGGAAAGGAGAGCCAGAAAAGTCCCATCTCCTCTCGGTCACACTCAGGTTAGTGTCAGGGGCTTGTCCCACCCAGGTCCACCTCCCACAGAGGGGCTGTCACAGGAGGGTGGGCATGGGGCCGGTGCAGGGGAACCTCTCTGCAGGCAGAACTGGGTCCTCTGTGCGGGGTTCCTGGCAGGGTAGGGAGAGTGAAAGAAGGCAGCATGCCTGGTGGCTGCGGGTTCAGAGAAGGCGCCTGGAACGCAGTGGGTCTCGCCATGGAACATGAGGGGCAGATGAGATCTCACGGGCTTGAGATGATGGTGTAGGGGCAGAAGGTAGGAGGGAGAGGCAGTCCTCAGGCAATTTCAGTCCTTTCTGGCCCCAACTGCTTTCCCATTCCTTTGAGGCCCTCCCATAGGTGAAATCAAATATGCTTTTGTGCCCAGTCTTGCTGGACTCTGGGCCAAGGAGGGCAGCATCGGGGTCCCTGGGGGATCCATCCCCCGCACAACGCCTGCCCTGCAATGACTGATTGGTGCTGGACACAGCGGAGCCAAGGACAGAGCAGAAGAGGCTGGCAGGGGTGGGGCGATATCACCCTGGGCTCCAAATGGCCAGTGCTCCCTGCAGACCTGGGAGCCAAGCACGGCTCCCTCTCAGACCTCTGCATGTCTTCCAGGGAGTGCAGTATCCTGATTCTCAGCTTCCTCATCATTTTTCTAGGACAATAAAAACGCCCAGGCTCTGGGAATCTGCCCAAAGAGACAGAGTCCTCCCTCAATGTGCTGTTTCCTTCTCCAGGCCAGGAAGTAAAATAAGGAGAATGGAAGTTGTCTCTTCTTACCCAAGTATCTCTGGGCACGCCACTTCCCTCCTCATCTGTAAAATGAGACAGCAGAGCAGATGAATCAAGTTCCCCTCTCTTTTTTAAAGTAGTGAGACCTCATTCCTGAAATGAAATCTCATTCAGAAATTTCAATATAGAACAGAAGCCACACTGCCTGGCCGAAGTCGGGGTGTGTGGGATGGAGGGGTCAGGCAAGGAGCAGGAAGCCTACCAGGCTGGCCTCCTCTTTGCCCCGAGAGCTGCCTCCACACCCCGCCATGGAGCCCCAGGGTGCCAGGGAACCTGAGGTTGAAATTCACTCTGATGGCCTAGAACTCTCTGGATTCAATTCAGCTGCAGCAAACAGGGAAACAGCTTCCAGGAAGCCTCACCCTCCAGCAGCCAAAACGCCTGGGGCAGCGTCCCTTGGGTGTCACCCAGCAAGGGTGGGGACAGTGAGGGAGGCTCCCCCTGCAGACCTGGGCAGGCTGGGTCCAGGCTTGAGAAGCGCCAGGTGGCTAGACTCACATCTTCCTCACACCCCCCCACCACCCCACCACCCATCGTCACCCCGCTCCTCCCCTGCTGCCCCCCCAGCCCCCACCGACAGGAGCTCATACATAGGTGGTTGCCTCCACTTCTTAATGCCTTCCCCCTGCGTGTCCCCACGGCTGGCACACCCTGCAATTACAGCTGCCATTCCCCTGCCTTCCCACTGTGCCTGCCTCGCCTCCCCACTCTCCTCAGCTGATTGCCGGGTTTGCCCTTCATGGTTTCCGAGGTAATGCTGAGGCCTGTGCCCCTCAGCTGCCAGTGCTGCCTGTTTTAGTAGCTGCAGGGAGAAAAAATCAAGATGGCTTCAGCAAAGCCCTCTGCTTAGCCCGGGAGAAGGGCGCCTTTGTGGGCAGGGCATTGCATGGGAAGCTGCAGTGTGCACTTGATTCACCTGGAACCTTGGTCCAAATGCATCCCCTGGTCCCTGCAGGTCCAGCGTGGGGCTGGAGATTTTGCGTGTCTCATCACCTCTCAGGTGAGGGTGCAGGGGCGAGCACAGAGGAAGTCGGGAGCCCCAGGCTGGTGGGGGCAGCTTGCCCAGGTCTCGCTGGGCAGCTCGGAGCTGGTCCTGCCACCAATCTAGGGGTCCAGTCTCAGGGTGTCACAGGTTGTGGTAAGGACAAAAAAGGGAGCTGCACTTGATTCTAGCCCAGGGCGGACCCTGCCAGGAGGGCGTCTAGGAGCAAGGGGGATGCCAGCGTCCGCCCTTCCAGCCCTGCTGAGAAAGCATCACCATTTTCTGAAGAAAGCATCCTTTTTATTCATTCCAGAAATATTTATAGAGTGCCTATGGCATGCCAGGCACAGTTTAAGTTCTGAGGATGCAGGGTAAACAAGACAGGCACCAGCACCCCCTCCTTCAGCTTCTATTTTACTGGGAGTCAGGGTAGGAAGAGATGATAATGAGGTAAATAAGTCAAACCCGGAATGTGTTACTGACACGGCAAGCTAGGAGACAAAATGAAGCAGGAGCGGAGAGGAGCCTGCATGGTGATGGGGATGGGGAGTGTCACTTATTTAAATAGGTGGCCATGAGGATATCCAGCCTGTCCCAGGCGGACTTTTAGAAGACGACGGATTGTTTATAAGGGCCCCAAAGTACAGGCTCTTTAAAAAAAAAGTAATTTCTGCATGTGTGATGAGAACACAAATTCCTCCACGCCAGCCCGTTTTCCCCATGCTGGGCAGCTGGGCTCTGTGTCGCGGCTGCGAGGTGCAGGCAGCACTGACGCGGTCCCAGGGCTGACCGACTGCCTGTCTAGACGCTGGCAGTTGCAGGGCGGGAGGAGAGAGCTCTGCTAGGTGCTTCCAAGCTGTTGCCTCCCGTCTCCTTCCTCACAGTGCTCTGCGGGCCTGTCCCCTTGGTGATGGGGCACCTTCCCGGTCCTCGGCTTTGCTTTATAGGAAGAAAAAGGACACTGTCACAGGTTCCTGTCCCCTCCAGCCAACGGGAGCAGCCACATGTGGTCATCTGCCACTGCAGCTCCGTGGCGTCCCTGCCATGGGAGAAGTGACTAAGAAGCCCCCAGAGCCCAGCGAGGAGCCAGGCTAGAGCCCCAGCAGGCAGCCCAAATTTTCCATTTTAACTGGAATCCTAGGGGTTAAATCTGGCTGTGACTTTGCAATGACCCCTAGTCCATGCTGTTCCACAGGGGGTGTCGCCCCTCCCCTGGCCCTGCCCTGCTGGGGCTCCCAGGGCCTCTGCTCCCAGCAGGTCTCACCCGGGGACAGAGGTGGGGGTGGAGCAAGAGGAACCAAGCCAGAAAGCTGCAGAAATAGCTCTGGGGGCGGGAGGGCGTGGTGCTGCCGAAGGCCAAACACCCACGCAGGGTGTTATTTCTCTGCCCTCCCAGGCTAAGGGGATTTCTCAGATGCAGGCCTCCTTCCCAGGACGCAGCCTGTGTCCAGTGAGGGCCTTGCCCATCCCAGCCTCCATTTCCTCTCACTATTCTCGAAAGCTGGCCCAGCTGAGGCGGGTACAGCAATGTCCTGCTGCCTATGGTCCCTTGAGAACTGGCAAAGCTGTCCCTGTGCCCGGCACATGCTCACCGGGACCCTCCAGTCAGCATCTGGGCTCCATCTGACCCCACCCGACAGGGCTCAAGCCAGCTCCAGCCATGAGTGTGGCCAAGGCCGGGTCTGTCTTCAGGGTTCCTTCCTCATCTCCACAGCCTTTTCCTGTCCCAGCTCACCCACAGGGGGCCATTTCTGCCCCCACACAGGACTCCCTGTGAACCAAGGGTGCAATTGCTTCTGGGTGCCTCTCTCTGGGCAGCTGGAGGGCAGGAGGATCGCCTAGCAGGTGGGTCCCAGACCCAGCAGCAGGAGCTGCCTGCCAGACAGGACCAGAGGGGATGGCAGTCAGCTGGGGCAGGAGGTTTACAGGCAGAAGGCGTGGCAGGCTAGGAGGCCTATGGGTCTGTGGGGAAAGGGGGCCCCAGAAACCAATGGGAATTAGGGGTTCTCCTAAGAGAACCTGCTGGAACAAGGAACAGCTGCCCACTGCTTCCCCAACAGAGGCCTCCCCTTCCCTAGCCACTCCAGCCAGTGACTGGATATGGTAAGGCACTAGACCCTAGAAGCAGGCAGTTCCTGCCCTGCCGACTACCCTATGCGTAGACCTCTCTCTGGGGCTTCTCTTCAGCCTAGCAGCATGGCTTTCTCAGGGCTGCACTGGATACACACATCCTGCTAACCAGTCCCCCTTCCCTCTCTCTCTTTCCCAAGGTCAAACCGCACCCTGGCTCGAGGCTGTCTCCCCATCTGCCATGGGAGCTTCCCCCAGTGGATCTCTTGCCCCTTTCCTCCGGGCTTGGGGTCTGCTCACTGGAGGACCTGGATGGATGTGGCAGAGCCCAGGCAGGATTTGGAAGGAGCTCTGAGCTTGCCATCAAGGTTAGCCTTGAAGGACGGGGTGTGAACTTGGGAGGAGCCGTGAGCTCACCATCAAGGTTACCTTGAAGGACTTGAAAGATGGGATACGGGTGTGTCCCCCCATCAGGATCCCTTGCTCTGGGTCTCCTTCCTGCTATGGAGGCTGATGGAAGAGGGTGGGCCAGACACCTACAGGTCTTAACCCTGTGCTGAGCAACACCGCTGACAGGGCTCCCTCCACTACACCCCCATCCCATTCCAAGGGAAGAGCCCCGGAGTGGCCATTCTGGAATGAAGGCCCCCTTACCCCAGGTCAAACTGATGTTGCTGGGATCTTTGGTTGGGTCTTATCATTGCCCCATATGGGCAACAGAGAAGGACTGCCAAGAGCTGGGCAAGACCCCATGACTGCACCTCCTCCTGTGCTCTCTAGGCCACAGGCCCTCCCCTTGGGGCCTGACCCGTCCCTGGTATGTCACTTTTGCTTGACCCAGGCCTCTGGAGGGGCGGCAGCCTGTCTCCCAGCACCAGCTGGGGTTTCGGCCCTGGTGGGTGCTCACCACACTCGGGGGCTGCCACTAGGGATTATGTTGGTGCCAACGTTCTGTGTGGGGTGCAGGGATGACCACTAGAGAAACGGCCAGCCCTGCCTTCCACTGCTGCATCAGGCCGGTCCCCACGGCCCTCCTCACCAGCCATGGCTTCCCTTGTAACTCGGGCCCACGGGCAGGCCAGGTCCTAAACCCTGCAGGGAGGGTGGCCCATCAAATCTTCACACGACTGGGGGCACAGCCAGCCACCAGCATCCCTTTGCTGTCCCCATGGGGAAGAGAAGGGAACTATGTGTTCATAAACGCCAAGGCAGTTGGGCACAGGCATGACACGGAGGAAAAAGTGACTCCAGTCAGAAGGGGAGTGGGTCTTGGCAGCATACATCTGGGTGGTCAGTCCCCAGGGTGGGCACTGGGCTGAGCTCTCTCATCTGATGCCACCACTGGGTGGCCTCCATTACATTCCTTAACTTCTTTGCGTGTCAATCGCCTTGTCCAGAAGAATGGGAATGGAGAAAAATTGTACCTACCCAGGGTGGCTCTGTGAGCATTTAAGGAGCAACTTCACGTGGGACATGGAGTCCACGTGTGACCCATGGTGGGCATCAGTAAATGTTGGTGATGGCAGGGATGAGGGAGCAACTGGGAGCTGGCAGTGAGGTGACGTGCCCAAGGTCACGCCTCCAGCCGGCAGCTGGTCAAGCTGCTGAGAGCCGGCAGGAAATAGATGTGGACAAAGCAGGGTCGCTTTTCAGCCTCTCTCCACAGAAAGGCTGGCTGAAGTTTCCCGCACCACGCAGAAATCGATAAGCAGGAGGTTTTTAAAAACCACCTCCCCATCGAACCTGCCACTGCCGGAGCTGAGAGCTGCTGGTTTTGTGGCCCGCCCTGCCCCAGGGGCACTGAGGGCGCGTCCACACTGGGTGTGCCGGGCATGCACGTGGGCTGCAGACGCTAAAGGGGCAGAGCCAGGCCTTTCAAGGTTATGCGTGCACCTCTCAGCAACCAGCTTAACACGGCGTTCCCGGGAGAGAGATGTCTCCCTGGCTGCTTCACATCCAGAGGAGACCATCAGGTCTCAGCAGAAAATAAGGCAAGTGTGAAAACAGCTTTTTATGCCAACTGAGGCTCCTCTTGCAGGGGAGGCCTTTCCTGGAGGCCCCTGGTTCGCTGCAGTTCTTCACTGGCTTGGAGTCACACCCTCCCTCCTATCAAGAAACACTGCATGTGCAACGATCCCCCAGAGTGAGTGGCTGGGGGCTGGGGGAAGAGCAGGGGAGGCGTTGGAGCACTTCAGGTCATCAGTAGTGATGCTGAAAGCTTGGCGAGGAAACTCAGATCAGCCACCAAGAACCTGAGAGCCAGCTCTGGGGAGACCTTGGGGTCCCAGCACCTTTGCCATTCTAACCCATGAGACCTAAGGATCAGTGGAGGGGCAAAGGGGCCCTGGAAACCATCTTGCTTCAGTATAGTTCCTCATCAGGGGAATAAAGTGGGGTCTCAGGAGGTAAAAGACTCCCTGTGTCACCAGCTAGATCAGGGCTGTGTTGCCTCCCATTCTATCTGGAGCGATCTGGCACCCTGCCTGTGAGGCTGAGGCGTGGCCCTGCAGTACCCTGGGTCCCACTGAGTTGGCTGCACCCTGCCTCAACCTGGACCCCCTCTACCCACACTGCATGTATGTTACTGACTATGACTGTAAGTGCTCTGGTTGTGTTGCCATCCCCTCAATTACTCATCAGCTTTCTCTCTTGTCACTTGCAAGAAAGTGAGAGCCTGAAGAGTAATGCCCAGGCAGTAAGACAGATGAAGCCTCCATGGCCTCTTCTTCCCACTTTTCTCTAATCCAATCAATTTCAGTAGTTTTTCCACATAGAGAGCCTCTTCACAAGGACAGCCATGCGTCCACCCAGTCCTTCAAAACACATTTTCCTTTCCTTCTCGTTTACTGAGCACCTATTCTATGTCAGGTGCGATATTCATCAGCTTACAGTAGAATGATGACCCAGTGAACATGTTGGCCCCAAGGAAAAGAAGTGACTCCTCTTTGATTCTTCCAGGGAGCAGATTTTGATTTGAAAAAGGGGTCCAAAGAGTACAAAGGTGGGAAAGAGGCGAGGGGCACAGAACAGTGAGGCTGAGGCTGCAGAGAGTGGGGAGTGGCTGCTAAAAGACTACCTACAATTCAGACAGCAAAACTGACCACCTGCCAAGCCCCATCCAAGGAGATGTCTGGGTGCAGAGACCCCCAAATAGCCTATGCAGACAGGTGTGGAGCAACCCTCAGAGCAAGGTGAGGGCTTGTGGGGTCCTTCCAGAGGCTGCTGGAGGAGATGAGCTGCCACGAAAGGTGATGAAGTCTTTCCATAGGCACAGGAGGAGAAAACAGTCTGTGGTCCACAGAGACCTCTGCAGTGTAGAATGGGTTATTATTATTACAAGCCAGATGTGCCCCCACTTGTTACTGAATCATCTGGTTGACTCTAAGTTTTACAATCAATTTCCAGGCCTTGTCACCTTCCGGGTGGGCGACAGCTCTTGCTGTCATTGGAGACCCTTTCTCTTCACCACTTCCCCAGGCTACTCCAGATGGAACGCATTCAGGCAGTCACCTCCCAGGGCCAAACCTGCTGTGGTACTGTCACCTCGCAGCACAGACCATGGTCCCAAGCCTCTCATCTTGACTCTACCACCAGCCCAGCCTGACCTGCTGCAGGGTGCAGCCCTCGGGCATATCTGTGCTTTGTCCCCACCGCTTCATCCAGCCTCCCACGCCGATCCCCAAAGCAGATCCCGGGACACTCTCCTCAGTGCTGCACCTGCCGCCCACCCAGGGCCCCTTCGACCTCACCCTCCCACAGGCCTCTCCCATCTGAGGTCCTCTGCAGTGGGGTGATTGTGCATAACGGTTACCCGCCTTTGTCCATGCTCAAGAGCGGTCTTGCCTGGACCACCTTGTCGATAATACTCAGCATGAAACTCAAAAGAAACAGACCCCTCAGCATCACGGAAAAGATGGCTCTAAAACAGCTAGATTCTAATCCCACCGCTGCTACAGTGATGTGACCTCGCCAAAGCATCAGTTTCCTCATCTGGAAAACGGGACAGTTCCTAGACTCTGTGCACTTGGAAGTGACCATGAGGGTCAAGTGAACATTTCTCAAACTGCAAATGCTTTTCAGATGCTGGTGCTGTGACCAAAGACCTGGCGCGTACATCTGTTCTGTTTTCATGGGACACAGCCCTGGGTATACAGTAGGTGCTTAATGCAGATGACCATGTGGAAGGCCGTAGCCTGTGGAGGGCAGGCAGGTGGGATTCAGCTGAAGTCCTCAAAGGCTGCGGCATGGGAAAGGCTGAGCAGCAGGAACAGGACAGACAGGCCCTCCTCCTGGGGACCCGAGGCCGGGAGCCAGAGCCCCTCCTTTGTCCGCTCTGTAGTGGAAGAACTAGGAACATCTAGGAGGAGTGGCCCCTTCAGAGGCTGCAGAAGCACTGGCAGGGCCTGAATGGCCTCCTGCCAGCTGGAGACGTGTCTGGGCAGTGGGTCTTGGCATGGAATCCACAGCCAGCCAGCCTGGGGTGGGGATGGGGCTGGGACCCCCGGCCGTACAGAGAGCGAGAGGGGGCTGCAGGTTCCTGACCAGCGGTGGAGCTGATGAGTGGCCGGGCTTTCGTTTGTTGACCGGAGACGCATGTCTGAGGCCAGAGCCAGCTTCTTCCAGGGAGCGCCTGAGAACGCCTGGAGGTGGCTTCCTTCCTCCTCAAAGGACATACGGGGCGCAGATGTACAGGAGGCTGTTTAGAGGGCGCCCAAGTGGTGAGCAGTGCGGGGGTCCTCACGACCCGGCCCAGTCTTGGATATGGGGCTGGAGACTTAGGAAGTGAGTGCTGGGGTCCTGGGGTTCCCTCATCTGCCTTCGGGAGGCTCTGAAGGGGCTCCCTGCGGACACTTTGCAGCATTAATTCCAACCCCCGAGGCCTCCTTCCTCAGAAGCCGCCTTCCTTGGGTTCCGTCGTGTGAGCGGTTGCATTCCCTCGCCCAAGAGGGGCCGCCACCTTCCCACCTTGCCCTCTAAGTTGGCTCATGCAGGGCAGGGCTCAGGCTGAGGTCCAGACCCTCATGCCATCTTGGTGCTTGGCCAGAGCTACAAAATTGGAGCTGGGCTGCTGGCAGGAGGGCATCGCTGAGGCCTTCTAGGCCCAGAGAGGCAGAGGGAGCCCCCGCCCTCCACCCCAGCCCCACCCCAGCTCCACCCTCCACCTGAGGCCCCTGTCATGGGTGTGGGTGACTCAGTGGAGGTTCTGGTTTCCGTCAGGTTTTGAGGCTGAGGCAGCCTGATCCTGAAACAATAACAAGCCTCAGAACAGTCCTTCCTGGGCCCTCAGAGGAGCGTTTCAGGCCTGGCCAATAACACAGCAGAACGGAAAATGACGTTGGGAGGGAAAGGTCAGGCGGCGGGGCCTCCTGTGGAGGGGAGCAGGTGGCTGCTCGGGCTAGAGGGCCAAGTAGTGCGGCCTGTGGGCGCCGGCAGCTGGCAGTAACCCCACAGATCAACCTGGGCCCAGGCTGTGGACACTGAGCAGGGGCACCCGCCCAGCCTGGTTGCCTCATATGGCCCTCACAGCCCTGGCCGGGACACCTCAGGACAGTGGCCTAGCCCCTAGGCCAGCAGGCCAGCTCGGAGTGCTCAAGCCTAATTTCCCGGAGCCCTGGGCCACTCAGGAGGAAGAGGTGGGGTGGCAGTGGCAGAGGGAGAGGGAGAGCAGAGCCTGGCACACAGCATTTGGCACCATAACTGAGGCAGCTGCCCTCCTCACAGAGTTGCCACTGACAGGATCAGCACTTACAGAGCCCCTGCTGTATGCCAGGAAGTGCATTTATTATTGCTTCTCTTCACATCAGCCCTGGCAGGTATGTACCCCAAATACTAGCCCCATTTCACAGATAAGAAAATTGAGGCTTCAGTGGTTAAGCAGAGGCTGTGATCCTCCACCCAGAGCCACAGCCACCCAGCTCTCCTGCAGGACAGGAGACACCTACTAGCCTGCTTCTCGATTATTCTTTTCTTCTCTGCCCCCTGGCGATGTCCCTCCCACCTGCAAACACAGCTTGGCTATGCCAGGGGAGTCTGTGCCCCGGGGCCCCCTCATCCATGGGGATGGAAGTCTGTAGAAATGCTCACCTCCACCCTCTCCAGTGGGGACATTGGAGGACTGTGCCCCACAGTCTCTCTGAGGTCCCGGTGGGTTGAGCCTGTTGCCTGCAGTGGAAATCCTTCATTCATGGGCCTCTCTCCCTCCCCTGCCTCCCTCTCCACCTCCACCCCTGCCCTGCACTTCCTGGGATCACTGCATGTACCCAAGTTCTCATTGCAGTCTGCTTGAGGGGAAACGCAGATGTAGCCATGCCCCTTCCAGGCAGGGGGAAGAAGTCCGGGCTCCTGGCAACATGTGCCATGGAGGGTGCAGCAGGAGTGCAGATGCAGTGCTCAACTCAGGATCCAGCCAGAACCCACGTTCACTTGCCTTTGACCAGCTTAAGAGAGATAAGATGAGTAGAATTGTAGCAGTCAAAATGCTTTGGCTGCAGGTAACAGGAAATCCAGCTCGAACTGGTTTAAGCAGAGGCCAGGGGCTGCAGGGTGGGCTTCTCTCATGGCACCTGCTCTGGTCCTCCAGTCCCGTGGGTGGTGCACACTTCCCTCCACAAGGTGTGTTGCCAGTGGCCATGGCCTTCCTTGGCTTGCATTTGCTCATGACAGTGCCTGGAGAGCTCCACCTCTGGGGGCTCTTCCTGGGGGCTGCTACCGAGAAAGGACTGGGAGAACCATGACAAAAAAATCTGGGTTCTTGAGACAGCAGAAAGGGTGGTGGAAGGTGGGTGAGTCACCAAACATCATCTACTAGAATTTTTTCCCTCCAATTTAAGTTCTTCCTTGGTGAGTTCTTAACCCGCCACAGACTGGCCAATGCTAGCAGACAACACAGGGAACGAACAAGTAGCATATGAATCTTCATGGAAAAGCCTAGAAATAGGCGATCCTTTCACAGCAGTTCTGTGTCTACAGTGAACACGTGGGCTGTGGTTCAACTGTGTAAACACAGTAAAGTTGTGTTATGCAAGTGAACGTATTCCTGACTGAGAGGTGGATTTACATGTAAGAGTGGTCCACAGCCCCCTCCGCAGAGCTAATGCTGCCCTTGGCATCCTTCCCATGGCCCTTTGGGTTCTGCCCATAGGTCTGCCTGTGTCCATGCATGGCTGACCTGGAGGCCCACACAGGAGCAGCCATTCCGGGAAGGTCTGGGCAGGGGTCCCTGGCGTGCAGCCCTGGAGGGGCTGGAGCTGTATAAGCTCAGGGCCTTGTCTCCCTTACTGAAAATACAGGACACAATGGAACAGAATAGAGAGCCCAGAAATAAGGCTGCACACCTACAACCATCTGATCTTCAACAAAGCTGACAAAAACAAGCAATGGGGAAAGGACTTCCTATTCAATAAGTAGTGCTGGGATAGCTGGCTAGACATATGCAGAAGATTGAAGCTGAACCCCTACCTTACACCATATACAAAAATCAACTTAAGATGGATTAAAGACTTAAAGGGAACATCTAAAACTATAAACACCCTGGAAAACACCTCAGTAAATATCATTCTGCACATGGAACTTGGAAAGATTTCATGATAAAGATTCCAAAAGCAATTGCAAAAAAACGAAAATTGACAAATGGAATGTAATTAAACTAAAGAGCTTCTGCACAGCAAATCAACAGAGTAAACAGACAACCTACAGAATAGGAGAAGATATTTGCAAACTATGCATCTGACAAAGGTCTAATATCCAGCATCTATAAACAAACAAATTTACAAGCAAAAAACGACCCCATTCAGAAGTGGGCAAAGGACAAAAACAGACACTTCTCAAAAGAAGACATGAATGCGGCCAATAAGCATATGAAAAAATACTCAATGTCATCAATCATTAGAGAAATGCAAATCAAAACCACAATGAGATACTATCGCACACCAGTCAGAATGGCTATTATTAATAAGGCCAAAAAACAACAGACCCTGGTGAGGTTGTGGAGAAAAGGGAACCCTCATACACTGTTGATGGGAGTATAAATTAGTTCAGCCATTGTGGAAAGCAGTGTGATTCCTCAAAGAACTTAAAACTACCATTCAACCCAGCAATCCCATTTCTGGGTATATACCCAAGAGAATATAAATCATTCTGTCACAAAGACACATGTACACATATGTTCATTGCAGCACTATTCACAATAGCAAAGACATGGAATCAACCTAAATGCCCATCAACAGAAGACCAGATAAAGAAAACGTGGTACATATACATCATGGAATACTACACAGCAGTAAGAAAGAATGAGGTCATGTCCTTTGTGGGAACATGTATGGAAATGGAGCCCATTATCCTTTGAAAACGAATGCAGGAGACCCAAATACCACATGTTCTCACTTACAAATGGGAGTAAATGATGAGAACACTGGACACACCAAGAGGGAAACAACACACTGGGGCCTTGAGGGTGGAGAGTGGGAGGAGGGAGAGGAGCAGAAAAACTACCTATCTGGACTGTGCTTATTACCTGGGTGACAAAGCAATCTGTACACCGAACGCCTGTGACACGCAGTTTATCTATATAACAAGTCTACACATGTAGCCCTGAACCTAAAAGTTCAAAAAAAAAAAGCAAATAGAAAACACGGGACCCTGTCTCTCTCCCTCCCTCAATCAATCCAAGCTGAGATTTTCAAGGCCTCTGCACGCTTTTAAATAATTCCCAGATGGCTGAATTCCCAGATTCAAGCAAATACTCCTGAATACAGGAGCGACTTGGCCCTGGGGTCTCAAGTCCCCACCTTCCCCAAGAAACGAGACTGAGCCCCTCCTGCTTGCAGGACAGGGCAGGGCAGCGGAAGAGCAGGGGCAGAGGGGGAGCAGGGGCAGTCGGCTCCACAGTGTGGCCTTGAACAAGGGAGTCCACCCCAGAGATGGTGAGAGGGGGACTGTCTCGCCTGCCTCTCAGGTCTGGTTTGGGGTGGGGGATGCAATCGGAATGTACATGGGGCCTCATGCACAGGGCACCTCTGCAGTCACAGAGACCCCTGCCTGAAAGATCACTCAGGGTCCAGCTAGAGGTAGAAACCACCCCAGCTCTCTGAACAGAGACTGCACCATCAAGAATTGCTCACCCTTGTGCATTGCAAAGGCAAAAAGCGAAAACTGAGCTAGCACAATAGAGCAGCAAGTGACAGGGGAGGGCTGGGAGCAAAGAGGCCGTTGGGTGTGGCGGCACGCGCCTGCAGTCTCAGCTACTTGGGAGGCTGAGGCAGAGAACTGCTTGCACCGGGAGGCGGAGCTTGCAGTGAGCTGGGATGGCGCCACTGCACTCCAGCCTGGGCAACACAGCAAGACTTCATCTCAAAACAAACAAACAAACAAAAAACCAGAATGATTAAACTTCCAGGACTGAAAGACCCCTGGAAGCGGTACCCAGGTCCGCAAGCAGTGGGCACAGGCTGGCCGCAGCGGGTCTGCCCCAGTGAAGGGAAGAAACGGAGGAGCAGGCTCTGCAGCTTTCCTCTGCTCTTCCTCCTGGATGGGCTGCGTCTCCAGCTCCGCGGCGTTTGCTGGGCCTTGTCCCCTCTGCGATCCCGTAGGAGACGCAGCCGCTCCCACGGCCCGCGTGATTCCCGCCACCCAGCGACTGGCTTCTACTAAGTAGACTCCGGCGAAGGTCACGGGCTGTTACTACAAAACGCCTGTGCCTCCCACCTTCCCCGCCTTCTCTTGTTCTCTCCTCCGACCCTCGCTCTGGGAAAACCCAGCCGCGCGGGACTGAGCACCCTGTGACCCGCGTCCGAGGCCCAGCGGTGGACGCCAGAGGGAGCCTCGAAGCAGATTCTCCAGCCCCAGTGGAGCCTTCAAGCCTCCCGCCATGACTGGGAGCTTGTTAGGAAACCTAATTTCCAGGATCCTCTTCTGACCTCCATTCCAGACCTGCGTTCTGCGACATGGCAGCCGTCACACCAGGCCTGTTAGGGGGCCGGGGCAACAGAGGCATACGGGCGTTCCTCGAGTTACGTGGGGGTTGCATCCGGGTAAACCCATTCCGAGTTGAAAATATCGTAAGTTGAAACTGCGGCCGGGTGCGGTGGTCAGGCCTGTAGTCCCAGCACTTTGGGAGGCGGAGGCGGGGGAATCACCTGAGGTCGGGAGTTCGAGACCAGCCTTTGAGGGCTGCACGCCCACTGCCCAGACGGGGGCTGAACGGCTGCTGCAGACCTCAGGAAGCCACAGTGTGGGCGAGCCTAGGCTGCAGGACTGAGCCACAGCAACGGCGAGAAACACAGAGAAACCCTGTCTCTTCTAAAAATACAAAATCAGCGGGGCGTGGTGGTGCATGTTTGTAATCCCAGCTACTCGGGAGGCTGAGGCAGGAAAATTGCTTAAACCCAGGAGGCGGAGGTTGCGGTGAGCACTCCAGCCTGGGTAACAAGAGTGAAACTTTGTCTCAAAAAAAAAAAAAAAAGAAAGAAAAGAAAAGAAAATGCATTTGACACACCTAAGCTCCCGAACGCCCTAGCTTAGCCTAGTAGACCTTAAACATGCTTAGAACACTCAGGTTAGCCTACAGTCAGGCAGAATCATCTCACACAAAGCCTGCGGATGAGTCTGCACCAGTCAGCCCCGCATGGTGCCCGGAGACCCTCATTGTAAGGACCATCCTCTTGTTCCAGGTCCGCACTGGCTACTACTAGGTCCTTTCTGACAAGAGTCAACAGCTCCTGGTACTACCAGGAGCCCTCACAATGCCCCATCGGTGACCACTGCCACAGTAATGCTGTGAGACGGATCACCCTGAAACTCAGTGACTTGAAGCAGGAAGCAATTATTTAGGCCGTGAGTCTGCAGCCAGGGATGCAGTCTGGGCTCACTGTTGAATACCTCATGCAATGTATCGAATACTGTACATTTGTTAAAACTGCCAAGATTTCAAACCATCATAAAGTCAAAAAACTATCATACATTGAGCTACCACGAGCCAGGGACCGTCTGTAATTCCTCAGGTGGGCAAAGATTGTAAGACTATGTATTTCCTAGAGGTGGTTGGAGAGAAGAATGTCCCACCCCGAGTGGGCGACAGTGCAGGCGTGGCAGGCCTGGGCTGCCCTGGGGTCGGTGGCTTCCTCTACGGGGCACTGGCAGCCTGTGTCGTCCTTGCTGTGGCTGGGTCCTGCAGCCTAGGCTCGCCCACACTGTGGCTTCCTGAGGTCTACAGCTGCCGTTCAGCCCCCGCCTGGGCAGTCGGCATGCAGCCCTCAGAGGCAGGGACACTTGACCCTCACAGTGATGTTCCCTGGCAAGCTAACCAGCCAGACTCTCAGTGGATCCCCAGGGCCTTCCCTGGAAGCAGGCGAGAGTCTTCAGGCTGCTTTTCGCTCTGCAGGGACTGCGTGAGAAGCGCTGTTGGTTTCAGTGAAGCTGCTACCCACTCAGGTGGGGCCTGGGCTGCAGGAAGCTGTGAGGGTGTCCTCTGGGGTTCAGCCCTGATGGAAGGGGATGGAATGGGATGGGCAGGATGGCCCGAGGGAGCCCTGGAGCTGGGCTGGCCCTGCAGATGGCACCAAGCTTCGGTGAGGGGACTGAGGTTTATGGCCCCAAGCTAATCTGTCTCTAGTGGGGGGAGGGCTACCTTGGGTCAGGAGGCTGCTCTTTTCTGCCAAGGCCACTCCCCAGAGGGCTGACAGCTCTGTGACCTTGAAGTCCTAGGCCTTTCCAGCTTTTCATTCCCTGGGGCCACGAGCCTCGTGACTCAGCTGTGGAGGTGGAGGCTGCAAGGAAACCTGGAGGAGGTGGGAATGAGGAGACTGCAGCCGCCTGCGGACTCCCACTGCCAGCCTGTGCCTGTGGGAGATGAGTTCACGCAGCAGGGCCGGAACTGACACCTTGCGGTGCCCACTCATGAGCGGGGCCCACTGTGCCTGCTCAGGGAAGCTGCCGCGGCATCTCACACCTTTGCCCCCTCATTCCTACTGCTCCCTGCACTTCGGGAATGGCTACCTGTGAGGAAGCCCTCCGTAATTAGCAGTGATGTATGGGATTTATAAACATGTGCTGGGCATGAACACGGGCTGGAAGGAAGTCATTTCTTTTGTTTCTATGGATTCATTTAGCTTCAGCTCCGGGCCTCATTATTCTGGGCTGGAGGGAACTTGACCTCAGTCATCACTGGGCTTCTTCCTGGGGAAAAGCAGAGGTCCCAAGCTTTCTTTGTGAGGCCAGGGTGCTGGAGGCCCTGCTCACTGGTCTGTCCGGGTCTAGTGCGGTGAGACACTAGACCCCAACCTGCCCTGCCCTTCAGATCTGGCCTGTGTGTGGGTCTGGGAACTTTGATAAGTTTCTGAGTTCTAGAAGTCTTCTACCTCCCGGTGCTACTGGAAAACACTGCTTGAGAGCTCTGGTCTCAAAACCCATTGCCTGTATTCCTTCCACTGAGGGTCTCTGGGGGTTCACTTGGAAAGGGATCCAGGACAGGAAGAGCCAAGGCTGTAGGTGCCTTTGACATGCCTGTTAATCCAGACGTCTCACCCTGTGACTTCAAAGTGCAATACTGATCCTCCAGTCACACTGGACTAGTCTCAGAGTAGGTGTGCTTGCCAGAAAGGGAGATTTGCTTGAATAGAAGACCCTCAGACCTTGCACACCTAAGCGCAAAGAAAACCACCTCCACTAAGATGCCTATCCACAGGGAGTTTGTTCTCACATAAATTCTATGCCCAGTGTCAGGGTGGGCTTCAGGACTGGTTTCATCCAGGAGCTGAGGCCCCATCTCTCAGTGGTTCTCTGTCTCCCTGCATTAACTGTGTCAGCTTCATCCTCACTCTGGCTTTCTTCGTGGTGGCAAAATGGTGGCAACTGTCCCAGGCCTCACACCCTCATGCCCAGCTGTCCAGAGACAGTGGAGGTGTTTCTTTCCTTGGCTCACTCTTAAGAGCAAGGAACCGTTTTCACATCTCGCTGTCTCAAAGTAGGTCACACGCCCACCTCCAAGCTACCGCAGCTGCAACTCTGGGGCCCAGGGCAAGGCCTCTGCTGATTGGCTCATGCCTGGATTCCTCCACCAATCATGGTGCCCAAGACAGTAGGATGCCGGTTGGTCAGTCAGGCTCAGCCCTGGGCGAGGGATGCTAGGGGCAGGCCTAGGGGAGAGGGGAGGGGAGGGAGCTGGTGGACGGCAGCAGAGAAACCGGAGCTCTAAAAGGAGAGGACTAGTCAAACCCCAGAAAATCAAACTCTGCAGCTCACAGTGGGCCTTTGCCTTAGGACTGGGCAGCTAGGCTGGTTGGTGACTGTGTCCTAGCATGGATCCTTTCTTTAAGATCCATCCTGGCTGGCTTAGAAGCGAAAACCAGAGAGAGAGAGAGAGAGAGAGAGAGAGAGAGAGAGAGAGAGAGAGAGAGACTTTCTGGCCTGCACTTGGCACCGTACCTACTGCAGACTTTGGTAGCTGGAAATGGACCCTCTCTGCTGTGGGCCACCTCCCCAAGGTTGCCCAGGTCTTCAGAGACCCTTGGAAACTCAGCTTTGATGCACTGTTATTTTATTTATTTATGTTTATTTATTTATGTTTATTTTTGAGAGAGTCTCATTCTGTCACCCAGCCTGGAGTACCATGGTGTGATCTCAGCTCACTGCAACCTCCGCCTCCCAGGTTCAAGCAATTCTCTTGCCTCAGCCTCCCGAATAGCTGGGATTATAGGCCTGTGCCACCACGCCTGGCTAATTTTTGTAATTTCTTTTTACTAGGGATGGAGTTTCGCCATATTGGCCAGGCTGGTCTGGAACTCTGGGCCTCAAATAATCTGCCCCCATTGGCCTCCCAAAGTGCTGGAATTACAGGCATGAGCGGGGACAGCATCAGGCTACCCTGTCAATTTTACATTTATGAAGCCATCTGAAGGTAGGTTTGACTCACATCTCAGACAAACAGCCACAAGTGAAGAAAGGAATCTGTTATGGGCAGTGGAGGCTGGCATCCAGCCCACCTCTGTCCCTGCCGGGCATAGCAGCCTCTCTCACACAGCACCAGGCAGACACTGAGGTCCCCTGCCCATAATCTTGCAGGGGGAGGGGTGGCATTTACAATAGAAATGTTCTAGAAGGGCTCCCATTAAGTGGGGTCCCGCTTATCAGGTGGATGCTGGGATGGAATCCCTGCTGCCCATCAGGCCCATGTTCTGGGCAATGCTTTTGATGAGCACAGATTTAAGATGTGTTTAAACAGGAAGGCACAGCTTCCCTCGGGCAGCTGGGGACACAGGAGGAGCAGGTAGAGTAGCAGTCTCCAGCCCAGCCCTGGCTCTGGAGCTCCGTCTACCCCAGACTTCCTGTAAGTTGGTGGGGCTGACTCTGGAGGTGATGGTCCCCAAGTCCTAGTCACTGGCACTGCCACATTCTGCTGCCTCTAAAATCCAGCCCACCTCTGGTGCTGTTCAGGGTGCCATGGCCATTACCATGACCCAGATCAGGAAACAGTGCTGTTTACGTGTCAGCTGGCACCAAAAACTTTTCTGCAGTCCTAAACCAGCATACAGAATCCACTCTCAGCTTCAAATCATGCAAATGTGCCTTGTTTTTTTGTGTCTTAAAGTGACATTATCATTAAAGTGATCATGTTGTGGTCTGGAAAGAAAGGCACTCCTTGGCCAGACACTACCTCAGAGTCAGCAAATGCTGGCCGTTTCTGGGGAGGGCAGGCAGTAGCCAGGAGCTCAGGAGAACCATGCACAAACCTTATCCACAGGGCTTCATCTCAGCAATGCCAAGTTAGTGAAAGCATAGTTGAAGAACAATATTATCTGTGCAGTGCCCACAAAACCATACTATGTAAGATACGCAACATTTAAATGTGTAAACATACAGAAAATGAACAGAGAGACCCCTGACCACCATCAGCAAGAGTGGCTGCAACTGGTGAAGGGCCTGGAGCCTGGGTGGGCACAATATTCACTCTAGCACTAATCTTTTTTATTCTTTCCACAACCTCCCTGGGGTAGCTGGGAGTGGAAGCCTGGCTGCACAGGGAGATGTGTTTGATGTCTGACCTTGTTTTGGGTTTAAAGGCGTCCAAGTAACTTGTCTCAGCACTTAGAAGTGCATCAGAGCCAAAAGTCTCCAAAACTGGGCCTCGAGCCATAAGGAGAAAAAAGGAGGCCGTGGGCTTGGCAGGAGTGTGAGGCGAGCGGAGGCTGGAATCAGCCCTTTGGGAATGCTATCTTTCTGGGGACAGGAGGAGGGCTTTCCTATAGCACCCCTCTCCCCACAACCTAATTCAGCTCCAGGGAGTGAAGATAAATACTGAGCCACGCCCACGAGAGGGAGGGAGTGGGCAGGAGGGAGTAGAGTTTGGGGGATGGTGGGGAATGGGGAAAAGATTTCCTTTTGAGGCCTTATCATCTACCAGGCACATTTCATTATTCCTCATAAAAATCCTAGGAGAATCTCTTTGTTGTCTCCCTTGATAAGATCAGGAAATGAGGGTTAGAGAGGCTGAGGGGCATGGTTGGGCTGGGGGTGAACACATGCCATCTAGTGCAGAGCTGTGTCTCCTCCAGGGCAAAGGTGGCTCTGGATTTTAGGGGCCACAGAATGTGGCGGTGCCAGTGACTAGGACTTGGGGACTGTCACCTCCAGAGTCAGCCCCACCAGCTCACAGGAAGCCTCAGCCCTCCCTCAGCAGCTTTCATGCCTCTCTGGCTGCAGGGCTAGGTCCTCAAAGCCCAGCCCTTCTGAATCTGAGTCCAGGGCTTGAGAGGTCTGCAAACGGGAAGCAGGTTCCCAGGAGCAGCGCATGGAGGCAGACACGTGCCCATGCTGCAGGCCCAGCACACCTGCCTTAGGTGGGATTTATGGCAACCCAGAGACTCTCCTGCCTGACCTGAGGCTGTGTGCACAGATACATGTGCTTTGATTATCAAGAAAAATGGAACAGTTAAGTAGCTGTTACTTAATGCATGCAAGTTTCCAAGGCAGATAAAACCTTTCAAGCACGTGAGACCCAGGGTGGGTCACAGGGAGCAGCCCTCAAAAGGTCCTGGCGGACCCCCTAGGCAGACTCTGCCAGCTCCTCCATCTGAGCCCTACCTGCCTGAAGGCTGGAAGCACCTGCTTCCTAGCTGATCGCCCTCGGCCCTTGTGTTGCCCAAGGTCCCAGCACAGCAAGGTGGCAACCGATTTGGGCAGGGTATCAGTGCCAGATGGACGTCCATTCATGTCGGTCGATTGGCAAAGACCCAGGCCAGGACCACCCAGACAGCGCTCCTGGCTGGGACAGGAGGAAAGAGCAAGCCCGGTCCATGCCATGTCCACCCAGCCCTGCCACACCAGCACTGCAGGCTTCTTTGTCTCTCAGGTTCCAACTGTTCACCTGGAGAAACTGAGAGCTTCCTCAGAGCCGTGTGCAGCACCGTGCTGGGCACGAGGTGGGGATAGGCCTGATTTCAGGCCACGGGTGGACTCTGAGAGGTTGAGAAGGGCCACTTGAGTTCATGGGCACATCCAGCTCTTTAGCTTGGGTTTGGTGAGAATCGGGACCAGTTTTTTAGAGAATCTGCTCTTCTCCTCTTTCTCATCTGAAAAACTCTTACCAAGTCTATTTTTGATCTTCAGCTGGAAGAAATCTTTATTTTTAAGATGCTAACCCTGGCACATCCTAGCTCCAGAGAAGCAGCTGGCGGGGAGCACAAGAAAGCCTGATGGGGCTATGTGGGTGCACCTGGAAGGCTGGCCACTGCTTTCACAGCAAGGATGAGAGTTCTTGCCACAAACTTCTGGCTCTGGAAAGGCCAACTGAATGCCTCAGAACCAGGAGGGGTTTTTCTGTGTTTGAAGCATTTTTTAGGGGTGAGAATTATTTTTATGAGCAAGAAGGCACGTTGTTGCCACCGTCTCACACCTGCAGGAGTCGCCTAGTTCAGGAGTTGTGCAGTCCTCATCCTGACAAAGTCCTATCTCTGCTTTTTCATTTCCCGGTCGTGAACACAGATGCCCTGTGAACACAGATGACCAGTTCAGTGACTTATCCACAGCTTGCCCAGGGTGCCTTGGCTGGAAATGACAATATTTGCCAAAGAGTAAGGCCCCAGGACATCGCCCCACTTCCCTGTAAGGAAGGGACACTGTGGAATGATGAGAGAGTGGAGAGCCAGAAGCCCACCCCACACCATTCATTTCACTTGGCTTTCTCATTCATTCACTTTATTCATTCATTTTACAGGAGCCTTGTCTGATCTTCCAATCACCCGGGAGTGCGGTCTCTTGTGTGGCGTCTCCTTCCCCAAGGCTGTTTTCTAGAAGAGCCTGTTTCTTCTCCCCATCACAGTGGAACTGCAAGGGTTCCTGGAACAGTGGCAGCTGGGGCTTCCTTGTGCTGTGCCGCCCAGATGCAGCACTTCTGTCTGAGGAAGTAGAAACTGGGGACCCCAGAGACTCTCAGGGAGCCCACCTCTTCCCCTCCAGGTGAGCTTTAGTCCATCCAGCAGCAGAGGGAAGTCTTGAGGGGACATTCAAATGGCACCCCAAGCCTGCAAGGGGGACGTTCCTGGGGAGAATGACTGGGCCTGCTGCGGGCTGCAGTCACCCATCACAAAATCCCTGACTGGACCGAACAGTGGGTTTGGACAGGGTGGCATTTATCCTGATTTGATTGTAAGTGTTGCCTCTTCCCTCCCTCCATTCTCTTTTCCTACTAATGTCTTTGTGCTCCAGTGACTACGAATGAATACACTGTGAACTTCTCAAAGGCAGGGACTGTGTTCCATCTGCAGGAATCAACAAAGATTCTTTGCTTGACCAAACTTTAGTCAGATTCCTGGGCCTTCTCCTAGGCCCATCTCTGCATTTCCTTGTAAAGTCCAGTTTTAGCAAGAACCCTGCTGAGTCCGTTTAGCAAGAATCCGCTATCATTTGTACCTGATCACCCTTAATATCTGATCAGGTTCCTCCCTCTCCACCATCCCCCAAGTGAGGCCTGCTCACTCTGGCCTGTCTTCTGCAAGAATACTGCAAGGTCCGTTTACTCACGATTTCCCAAATCCCCCTTTACTCCTGATGTTTCCTCTTAAGAGTTTTCCATCCACTGCCCCTGCCCTGCTCCTTGGCTGTAAATTCCCCCTTGCCCGTACCATATTCAGAGCTGGCCCAATCTCCCTCTCCACTGGATAAGCCCATCGCAGCAGTCCCTGTAGTGATCCTGATGGTCCGGAATAGTCTTCTTTCCCACACTTTAATGATGACCACAGAATAATTTTTCTCTAACAGTATATCTGCTGGGCTCTAAAGTGGTATCTAGTATGAGACCTTAGGTACGTGTTAAATATTTCCAGAATGATGAGACCTGCATGTACTTGTCACAGATTGCATGGAAAGCACTGCAGTGGGAGAAAGGGGACTGTCATATGGAAAGAAGGAAGTGACCTGCATCATTGGAGAACTACAAATAAAGCATGTTCTAAGAGGGAGAGAGGGAGCGCTTGCTGCTGACTGGCAGAAGTGAGGAGGTCCAAAGGCATCTGACCCCCGAGGGCCAAGAATAAGCAAAGGGCAGCCTGTTCACAGGCTTAGCCTGGACTCCACGCCACTGCTGGCCCCGGTAGGGAACAGGCCTGGCTGGGGAATGTGGACCCTTACAAAGCCAGGATCAGCCAGACGCGGGAGTTGGGCCCACCCATCTTCCTGCATCCCATAGAGAGCAGAACAGTGGCGGGGGCGGTGGGGAGGTGGGGAGCTAGCCAGCAGATGGCCCATGGGAGGCTCCCCACCTCTGTCACTCTGCCCCTTTGTAGGGCCCACATGAGAAAGTGGCCCTGTCACAGAGGGAATACCCATGCTGCAAGGTGCCAGGAAGTCTGGCTGGTGGTGCCAGCTGCTTCTGGGAGTTGTCTGGGAATGGAAGTCTGGCAACTGGAGACTCGAGCCCAGGAAACTGCAAAAAATCATGTGTCCCAGATGAGGCCGAGCTCAGAGGCAGCCCCTCTGGCTAGAAGATGGGGGCCCAGGTCCCCAGTAACACATGGTCCGAACCACACAGTGACCCAGTGTTTGTAGAGTGCCGTTCTCCTTCCTCGTAGAAAGTGAAGGAATCGGTTGCTGACAGCTGGATAGGAGGGGCAGTTTTGAATTTAAGAAAATCAGAGGATCAGAAGACATTCTGTATTAGATATTCATGAAAACAAAGAGCAGAGGAACTGGTTAATACAAGAATGGAGTATCAGGATAAATCATAGTGGACCAGACTGATCTGGACAGAAGAGAAAGCAGAGGCAGTGCCCTAAAGGCTTCGTAAGACTCCAGGGCACAGCTGACAGAGGAGGCTGTTCAGCATCCTCTCCAACCCACCTCTGCTGGCCGTGCCTTGGAGTCACGTGACAACCGAAAGCACCCCCTTTCCCCCACCAAAGGTCTGAATGCTCCCTGGGTGGCAGTGCCCATGCTGTGAACCACTAACCCAGAGCCCTCCGGGGTGGGGGGTTGCCAGTGGGTGGTGGAGGCTGAGGTGGGTGATTTGAGAAATACTGGTGGGAGGGGGTTGGCCAACTGTGGAAACTTTGTGGACTGGGAAGTTAGTCAGAGGGAAGAGTCAGTGAGCCATGTTGGGGGCAGGTGGTGGCTCCCTGATGACAAGGGCATGGGTGTGGAGGTTAGGGCTGGGGAGAAAGGAGAGCTGCTGGCCTTTTCCTTTTGTTTTGTATAATTTATGTACCATAAAATGCACAGGTTTAGTGTAGAACTCAATGGCTATTAGTACATTCACAGAGTTGTGCAAGGTCACTGCAATCTCATTTTAAGTGACCAGTTGAGCTTGTCTGAGGCTGAGGATGCAGGCCAGGCCTCAGGGCTGGTGAGGACTGGACATGGGGTCCAGATGGCCCCTCCTTCAAGGCCATGGTGGGAGCCACAGACAGTGGGTGGACGATGTGGATCCCTAGTCCAACAGCTTGGGGTGGGAGCAGGAGGAGGAGGCAACCTGGCCAGAGAGGCGTCAGGAAGCCGGGAGCCTGACTCAGAGCCCAGGGAGGGAGGGTAGGGGTGAAGCTGCTGGGGGTGCCCCCAGGAGGGTCAGGGGTGGTGTCAGAGGGTAGGAAAGGCAGGGTGGGGGGAAGTGGGAGCAGGAAGGGAGCCCGCTCTCTTGGTGAGGAGAACAGGGAGACATGGAAGCGAAGGGGCGGCAAGGTAGAGGCAAGAGGAGGCAGAAGATGATCCTGCTGGAAACGCCAGGCCGGTTCCCGCACTCTGCCCTCCTCACTGTCCTGCCTCTGCCCTCAGTCCCTTATCTCATCTGCACTCTGACCTAGTCCAAGCCACCACCACTGCTCCCTGGACCTCTGTGTCCACTCCCCGCCCCTGCCTCCCCAAGTCCCTTCTCTGCAGCATTGCACTAAGTGTGACAAAATATCAGCCTCCCTGAAATGATTCGACAGCTTTGCAGCCATCGTCTCTAGGGAAGAAAACACAATCCCTTCAGCAGTGCTACCCAAGGTGGGCCTGGCCTGTGGCCTGGTCCACACCTGCCCCATCCACACTCACCACCCCCCGTCCACACTCACACCCCATCCATGCTCACACCTGCCCATGCCTGCCCATGTCCACTCCTGCCCCCGTCCACGCCCACACCCATCCACACTCACCCAGCCCACGCTTACCCCGATCCATACCCACAACTGTCCACAGTCACCCCCATCCACACTCACCCTTGTCCACACTCACATTCTTCCACACTCTTCCTCATCCATGCCCACCCTCATCCATGTTCATACCTACCCATACTCACACCCACCCAGGCTCACCCCATCCACGCTCAACCCTCAACACCTGCCCACACTCAGCCCCATCCCGTCCACACTCAACCCCCAACACCTGCCCACACTCAGCTCCATCCCACCCATGCTCAACCCCCAACACCTGCCCACACTCAGCCCTATCCCAGCCACACTCAACCCCCAACACCTGCCCACACTGAGCCCCATCCCACTCACGCTCAACCCTCAACACCTGCCCACACTCAGTCCCATCCCATCCACGCTCAACCCCCAACACCTGCCCACAATCAACCCCATCTTGTCCACGCTCAACCCCACCCTGTCCCACAGGACCTCGCCTCACAGCCCTGCTCTTCCTCTGCCTGGAAAGATCTTTCCCCAGCTCTTCCCATGACTGGTTGCTTCTCGTCGTTTTGACTCGCTGGTGAGTAGGCCCTGGAGCCCTTTTCCCGGCACCTTCCATTTTCCTCTCGGACACTCGCTGTCTTTGTAACTGTCTCTTTAGGGATGTTTTGTGTATTATTGTCTGGCTTCTTTCCCTGAAGGCAGGGCTGAGCTCTGTGCGGTTTCATCAGTGAGTCCCAGAGCCCAGCACAGCGCCTGCCCCTTTGAAGGAGTGTCCTGCGAGTACGTGAATGAGTGATGCAGTTTTAGCCTCAACTTTTTTACAACGAGACTGTGAAACTCTCACTGCCTCTTCGGCATTTCCTGTAGTCTCACTTTCCTCTTGTAATAACTGTGGGCAAAAGTATCCGCCCCCACCCAGGACTGCACAGGAGAAAGAGCAATTTTTTTTCTTTCTTTGAGACAGGGTCTGGCTCTGTCACCCAGGTTGGAGTGCAGTGGCACAATCTCCGCTCACTGCAGCCTCCTCTTCCCAGGTTCAAGTGATTCTCCTGCCTCAGCCTCCTACTGAGTAGCTAGGATTACAGGCGTGCGCCACCACGCCGGGCTAATTTTTGTATTTTTTGGTAGACATGGGGTTTCGTCGTGTTGGCCACGCTGAGAGAGACAGTGATTCTTTGCTGTGTTGTTATACAGCTCTGCATGGTTTTAGGCCTTTGGAAAGCCTTCGTTTTCTCTGAATTGGGACTGTCTGTCATTGTAGACTTTTCCTCTACAGACTGGCACGCCCATTTGTGCCCTGCCCCACACTGGGGGCCTGGCAGAGAAGAGGGGCTGGTGCCCAGTGGGGGTTACCGGCATTCTTGCCAAGCGCTGTGCCCGGGAACAATGCGCTGTTCCTGGCCACGCCTCCGGGGGACGCTGCCTTCGAATCCACTCATAGGTAGGGCGGCCCTGCCTGCAGGCCTCTTTCCACCCAACCAGCAAACACCACACTGTCTTCATGTCTCCTGTGGCTTTTCAGCAGGTTGGATTTTCTCCTTAGGATGTCTGGAAAAGGGAGTCAAGTTTCTCTCTCCTTTCGCTGCTTTCTCCTCTCTGGATCAGGCTGCGCATCTGTAAACAGCGTTTTCAGTTTTTCTTTGCTGCTGTTTTGGTTCTGTGAAGCCTGCCTTGTTAATACCAGGTGCTGAAAGATTAAAACTTATCATCAGTCAGCATCATCAAAGCAAGGAGGGGTAGATGGTTTCAACTAGTCCCAAATTTCCTGGAGGAATTTGGCCTCTTGTCAATTCCCTTCTCCCGAGGCTGACATCACCAGCAGAACAAAGTCCTCTCTAGCTGCCCACTCTCGGGGTTTACTAAATTAAAAATCTCTTATCTTGGGCTCTGTGCTAAGCACAAGACTGATAATATATTAGTTGTTTCTTGCAATTTGACTGTGGGACTCTAAGAATAGTGTATTTTTCTGGAAGCAGAGTTTTAACAACCTAGAAAGCTTAATTAAGCTTTCCTGCTGCATTGTTTAAATTGAATTAGTAGCAGAAGAGTATTTTTAGAAGTGAAATGATTATTTCATGTAACAGATACATGTCTGAATATTCTTAAACCTCTATATAGGCCAAAACATAGCTAAAGAATTGCCTTCACAAGTCTAAAAGTATGAGCGGTTGCTTTTACACACGTCATCACCATCCTATCTATTTATTCTATTCAGTTTATACCTGGAATCCTCTCGAATGCTTTTTTCCTAATTACAAGGTGAGCTGGGGTTGGGAGGAGAACTTTTAAAAGCACTTTACAAACGTGATAGACCTGTGGTGATTTTTCAGCTCGTCTGATTTGCCGGTCTGGGTGGGCTCCCTTCCCAGATTTCAGTCTTGTTTGGAATTCTTTGTTCAGAGGAACCAGGATATCACTTGGTGGTGACTGCTTTGTGTATTACTTTGGTTAGTAAAAGTACCTGATATGGTTTGGCTGTGTCCCCACCCAAATGTCATCTTGAACTGTAATGCCCACAATTCCCACATATCGTGGGAGGAACCCACTGGGAGGTGATTGAATCATGGGGATGGGTCTTTCCCATGCTATTGTGATAGTGAATACATCTCACGAGATCCAATTATATAAGGGGGAGTTTCCTGTGCAAGCTCTCTTTTCTTGTCTGCCACCATGAGACATGCCTTTTACCTTTTGTCATGATTATGAGGCCTCCCCAGCCACATGGAACCATAAGTCCAATAAACCTCTTTCTTTTGTAAACTGCCCAGTCTCAGGTGTGTCTTGATCAGCAGCATGAAAATGGACTAATACAGTACCATGGAAAAGTGTTGTTATGAGGAAGTGGCAGGTTAAAATAGGAAGTGGCTGTTTAACTCAGGCTTTGAAGTGTGCATCTTCTCAGAAACTCAGGTGACCAGACGGCATATTTTCAAATGAATGCTTGAGTTAGAATGGACCTTTAAGACCCTAGTGAAAAACATGACATGAAAGTGGTCCAAATGAAACGCTCAGATTTTCCTGGAAGGCTCTTTTTATATAAGCAGCATAAACACTATGTTCATATTGGTAATGCGGAAAATGCAGTTTGCAAATTATGGCCACTACAACTCCTGAAGATGACTAAAATATTGATATAAAAATAATGGGAACCAGCCAGGCACAGTGGCTCATGCTTGTAATCCTAGCACTTTGGGAGGTGGAGACAGGCAAATCATCTGAGGTCAGGAGTTTGAGACCAGCCTGGTCAACATGGTAAAACCCCATCTCTACTAAAAAAAAAATACAAAAAATTAGCCAGATGTGGTGGTATACACCTGTAATCCCAGCTACTCAGGAGACTGAGGCAGGAAAATCGCTTGAACCTGGGAGGCGGTTACAATGAGCTGAGCCTGAGCCACTGCACTCCAGCCTGGGCAACAGAGGTAGACTCTGTCTAAAAATAAATAAGGAACCATCTACTAGAAGTAGAGGCAGTGATCTCAAGTAGGAATCATCTGCATCTGCTTGCTATAGGTTTGCAAAGGGGCTGAGAGGGCTTCTTGGAGAAACCTGAGGGTGAGTTTGGGTGAGTCATGATGAATTCTATATAAGGAATTTTCCACACCCTCCAAGATAGGTTTGCCAATTCAGATACATCAGTGAGATCCATGCAAAGATATGGGACTGGGCAAGACTGTCCCAAAGGAAAGTGGCGTGTGAAGACAACTCCTCGAGGTGGCCACAGGCATGGGCAAAAATCAAGTTATTTCTTGCTTTCTTTTGATAGTCATGATATCAGATGATTCTGCTCTTTAATCTCACTTGTTCATGTTTACCTTTAGCATGAGTTTCAGTATTTCTCCATGTCTCTTCCTCTGCCAAATACTGCAAATCCAGGAACCTTTTGTAAACAATCATGCACCATTTCTTCTGCATTTGTATAGTACCTCCTTCAACTAGGGCTTGTTTGGTGACCTGCAAAACTCCAGGCTTCTCTTCATCTTCAGCTACTCACTTAGCTTAGCTTCCTACAGGGTAAACAGAGGTGGACTCACTTTTAGTTCAAGTTTTCTAAATACTGAGCCTAAGCCTTTCTTCAGAAGAGCCATCACCACACCCATGAGACATGGTCCAGGCTATTCCTACACTCAGCCTGTTAGCAATCTCAGAGGCCGCTGCAGGTCAGAGCGAGGCACCAGCAAGTTGTAGGAGGGTGATCAATGCTACTAATTCATAACATTTCTTTTTTCTTTTTTGAGACAGTTTCACTCCATCGTTTTGTTAACCAGACTGTAGTGCAATGATGTGATCTCAGCTCACGGCAACCTCCACCTGCTGGGGTCAAGCAATTCTCCTGCCTCAGCCTCCCAAGTAACTGGGAATACAGGGATGCACCACTATGCCTGGTGAATTTTTGTATTTTTAGTAGAGACGGGGTTTCACTATATTGGTCAGACTGGTCTCAAACTCCTTACCTCATGTGATCCACCCACCTCAGCTTCCCAAAGTGCTGGAATTACAGGCATGAGCCCCGTACCATTTATTTCCTTAGATTTGGATTCTCTTTCAGAGCAAACATAGGCACTGGTAAAATTATGCTCCTATGTAAGTAATTTCTACCTAAAGCAGTGGTATTTCATCATCTCCCTCGACCCCTACCACCCTCTTCTTTTCTCTTTTCTCCAATCTCTTTACTCTTCACACTTCCTAAGTCAGCAGAGTTCCTCAGCCACAAAAGCTCCCCAAAAGGTGTGGCTTGCTCTTCTGCAGTGGACACACGGACCCCTGCTGCCGCCCTCATCTTCCTGAGGCCATTTTCTCAGTATTCACACAGCTCTTTCTGTGAGCTGTTCATTTTAAGTAAAGCTGGATCCCATAGCTTATTTTTGTAGTGACCCCAGATCAACATGGCAACTATTAATATTTTGGCCATGAATCTGATGCAAATCAATGCTGTGAATCTAATATTAAGCAAAAGCTTAACTGATCAAACTCCAGCTTGTTTTGCTGTTGCTGCTCTTACATAAAAGGTCAAATGAAGATGGTTCAGGGAAACCTTCTAGTGAAGACTGTGTGGCCATGGCACACCTGACAATCACACAAAGAAAAATACATTTGGAATTAAATCCTATTTCAAGCCTTGTCATAAATGAATCTTACATTAAATAAAATGATAACATTTACCTGACCAGCCACGATGGCTCACACTTGTAATCCCAGCAAATTGGGAGGCTGAGGTGGGCGGATCACCTGAGCTCAGGAGTTCAAGACCAGCCTGGCCAACATGGTGAAACCCTGTCTCTACTAAAAGTACAAAAATTAGCCAGGCATGGTGGTGGGTGCCTGTAATTTCAGCTACTCGGGAGGCTGAGGCAGGAGAATTGCTTCAACCCAGGAGGTGGAGGTTGCAGTGAGCCGAGCACGCCACTGCATTGCAGCCTAAGCAACAAAACGATAATGTTTTCCAAGATTGCTCTGGTTGAAAAGAGCTGAACTGATTATGTGTGTTTTTAAAAATAGTAGCAATTTAGTACTTGCTTGTAAAAGAATTAATCTTCCATCTGCCTGCTCAAATAAAGTGGTACTACATAGAGGAAGAAACTAAAAGAAATTGATATTTTCAAATACAATAGAAAAAGACCTAGGTTTAAAAATATATTAAATATAGATACAAATGATATTGGTAGACATGTAATCCTTTTCTTATTTGAGATGGAACCTTGCTCTGTTGCCCACGCCGGACTGCAGTGACTTGATCTCAGCTCACTGGAACCTCCACTTCCTGGGTTCAAGCGATTCTCCTGCCTCAGCTTCTTGAGTAGCTGTAACTACAGACACCTGCCACGATGCCCAGCTAATTTTTTATTTGAAGAGGTTTCACCATGTTGGCCAGGCTGGTCTCAAACTCCTGATCTCAGGTGATCTGCCTGCCTCAGCCTCTCAAAGTGCTGGGATTATAGGCATGAGCCACTGCATCTGGCCAGTAGACATGTAATACTATGCAATGATTATGTACATATATGTTGATACAGATTTTCATAATAGGTGAAGAAAGCAGGTTACAAAACTGTATAGAAAGTTGCCATTTAAGTCAGGCCACATCTGTATGTGTAGGATTCATACAAAAGAATGAAAAGATAGGAAAGTATTCATCAAAAGAGAGGGGGATTAATGAAATTTCAAGGTTTTTCTTCATGCTTTTCTTTAGTCTGCAGTATTATTTTTGTGATTAGAAAAAGGCTGCTCTAATGAATTAGAAACTAAAAAAATACTACATGGATAGAGAATTCCTGCAAGGAGACTGGGATTAAATTGTACTCCTGTACTAAACACAGAAAGACCAGGTCTTCCTTTTTAGGGTAGTCAGTGCTGTAATTCCAGGACTTTGGGAAGACAAGGCCAGGAGTTTGAGACCAGCCTGGCCAACATGGTGAAACCTGTCTCTACTAAAAATACAAAAATTAGCTGGGCGTGGTGGTATGCACCTGTAGTCTTGGCTACTCGGGAGGCTGAGGCAGGAGAATCACTTGAACCCCGGAGGTGGAGGTTGCAGTGAGCCAAGATTGCACCACTGTACGCTAGCTTGGGAGACAGACTCCATCTCAATTAAAAAAAAGAGACAGAGATTATATAATCAATGTACAGGACTCAAGAGTAATAGCTCAAAACACAACTGACCTAGATTCTTTCAAATAGCAAGATCAAATTAATATTATAACTGGATTTTATATTTTTCTCTTAAAATTCTTTGCTCAATTAAATAAAGAATACATAGCCAAAGAAAGCAAGATACAATGATTGTTTTTTATATACAATTTTAAATCCCTATCTTTTATTTAAAATCTAGACATAGCTTTGAGCTATTGAATTAGACTGCATACCATCAAAGAATGTGTAATTCTTCAGTCAATAAATCTAACAGTGCAGGTCAGTGCCAGGCACCAGCAAGTTGTAGGATGATGTTTGGTAGATAATTCCTTCCAAAGGTAGATAGGACCTTTGGTAGATAATTCCTTCCTGTACGTTTTTGTTCGAGAGAAAGAATGGTACCAAAACAGCGTTGGAAACTGAGGAAAAAAGCAAATATGGCATCCAAATGCTTTACAGAGGAGTACTTCCTAGTACTTTACAGAATTTTCCACTTGATTATGTTCAAACACGTTAATTTCATGGTGTTTTACTTTCAGCAGGTTTCAGTCCTTGAGGAGGGCTCACTAGGATGGTAATTGATCAATAAATTAAGTGAGTTGGAAGACTCCAAGTGAAAATTTAAGATTACTGCAGTTTTGGCCTGATGCTGATGTTAACCAGAGAGAACAGAATCTGAAACCAGATGAGCTGTTAGTACTGCTTTCATCCGTTTTACAGCCGCAGCAACAGCATTTCCTTGGATTATGGAAAGAGTGTTGGTCTATGCAAAAAATGTACTAACAAATATGTAAAGTAAGTTGCATCACTAGCTTTGATTTTTTAAATTGAGATACTATATACCATACACTGAATTTTACCTCAATTCAGTGGTTTTTAGTACATTGACAGGGTTGTGCAACCATCACTGCTATCTAATTCCAGACCATTTTCATTGTCTCCCAAAGAAACTCCATCCCCATTAGCATTTAGTAACCATTTTCCTCTCCCCTCAACTCCTGGCCACCATCTACTTTCTGTCCCTATGGATTTCTTATTCTGGACATTGCATATTAATGGAATCATGTGATCTTTTGTGGCTGGCTCCTTTCATTTTCATGTCATAATGTTTTCAAGGTTCATCCATGTTGTGGCATGGCACTAACCCATTCCTCTTTATGGCTGAATAATATTCCTTCATATGGCTATGCTAGATTTGATTCATCCATTCATCCATTGATGGGCACATTTTGGTTATTATGAGCATTCATGCACTAGTTTTTGTATGGATGTGTTTTCAGTTTTCTTAAGTACCTAGGAATTACTGGTCATGTGGTAACTCTGTTTAACCTTTTGAGGCACTGCCAGACTGAGCCAGAGTGCATAGTTAACACATTCCCACCAGCAATATATGAAAGTTTCAATTTATCCATTCTTGTCAAGGCTTATTATTCTCCACCTATTTGTTTATAGCCATCTTGGTGTGTGTGAAATGGTATCTCATGGTTTTGATTTGCATTTTCCTAATGACTAATGATGTGGAGCATCTTTTCATGTGCTTTTGGATATTGTATATCTCCTTTGGAAAAATGTTTATTCAAACCCTTTGGCCATTTTTCTTAGAAATTTTTTTGAGTTGTAAGGATTCTTTATATATTCTAAATACTAGACTCTTATCAGATACATAATTTGGAACAATTTTTCCCATTCTGTGAGTTGTCTTTTCACTTTCTTGGTAGTATCTTTGAGGCACACGTTTTTAATTTTAATGAAATACAATTTATTTTTTTGTTTGCTTGTGCTTTTGGTGTTATATCAAATAATCGAATCCTTAGTCCAATGTCATAAAGGTTTACATCTACATTTTCTTCTAAGAGTTGATTTTCATTTTACATTTAGGTCTGTCATCCATTTGGAGCAAGTTTTGCATTTGCTATGAAATAGTTCAATTTCATTGTTTCATATGGCTATCTCACTGGCAACATTTGTTAATCCTATTATTCATTCATCGAGTTGTCTTGGCACCTGTGTCAAAAATAAATTGACCATAATGTAATGGTTGATTTCTGAAATCTCAATTCTATTCCACTGATCATGTGTTTATCCTTATGCCAGCATCACATAGTTTTAATTATAGTAGCTTTGTAGTAAGTTTTGAAATGGGAAGTGTGATTCTTACAACCTTTTAATCTTTGCAAGATTATTTTGTTATTCTGGGTCCCTTGCATTTCCATATTACTTTAGGATCAGCTTGTTCATTTCTGCAGAGAGTACAGGGGTATTTTAATAGAAATTGTTGATCAATTTGGGGGGTATTGACATCTTAGCAATATTTTCTCCCAACCTATGAACACAAAATTTCTTTATACTCAAATTATCTTTTTTTAATGATGTTAAATCCAAGTATTTTATTCTTTGTGATGCTATTGTAAATGGAATTCTTTCGTGTGTTGTTCATTGCTAATGTATAAAAATCAATGATCGTTGTATATTAATCTTGTATCCTGCAACCTCATTGAACTTATTAGCGCTGGTAGTTTTTCGGTGTGAATCCCTTAATATTTTCTACATACAAGATCATGTCATCTGCAAACTGTTTTACTTCTTCCTTTCCAGTCTGGATGCGTTTATTTCATCTTGCCTACTGCCTTGGCTAGAACCTCCAGTACAAGGTTGAATAGAAGTGATGGGAGAGAACATCTTTGTCTTATTCATGATCTCTAGGAGGGAAAGTTTACAGTATTTTGCACCAGCCTATCAGGTGTGGGTTTTTCATAGATGTCTTTCTCAGGATTAAAAAAAATAAATAAAAAATTCTATTTTTGGCTTTTTGAATGTTTTCGTCTAAGAGTGTTGAATTTTGCCAAATGGTAAATGCTTTTTCTATATGCATTGAGATGATGTTGTTTTGTCCTTTATTCTAATAATATGGTGTACTACATTGATTTCTGCCGGTTGAATTTTGTATTCCTAAATCTCACTTGCTTATGGTGTAAATTCCTTTCTGTATGTTGCTGGATTTAGTTTCATTAGTATTTTATTGAGGATTCTTGCATCTATATTGAGGACTATTGGCCTGTAGTTGTTTTCTTTGCCCGATTTCTAATGTGGGTGATACTGAATTAGGAAGGGTATGCCCCTTTTCTGTTTTTTGGAAGGGTGTTTGAATAATTGGTGGTATTCTGTAAATGTCTGGTAGAATTCACCAGTGAAGGCATCTGCTCCTGGACTTTACCCTGTGGGAATTTTGTTGTTTTTAAGAGATAGGGGTTTCACTCTCACCCAGGTTGGAGTGCAGTGGTGTGACAATAGCTCACTACAACCTTGAACTCCTGGGCTTAAAGGATACTTCCACCTCAGCTTCCCAAGTAGCTGGGACTACAGGTATGCACCACCACACCTATTTTTTTTATTTGTATTATTATTTTTTTTAAGAGACAAGGTCTTGCTATGTTGCCCAGGTTGGTCTTAAACTCTTGCCCTAAAGCAATCCTCCTGCTTCAGTTTCCCAAATAACTGGCATTACAGGTGTGAGCCACCATGCCTGGCTGTGGGAAGTTTTTTGATTTCATTTAATCTGTTTGGATCTATTTAAATTTTTATTTCTTCTTCAATTTTGGTAGTACGTCTTTCGAGAAATTTATCCACTTCATCTAAATTCTCTAATTTGTCATATGAACTCTTATAATTTTTATTTCCATAAGATTGGTAGTAATCTTTCATTCCTGATTTTAGTAATTTGTCTTCTCTATTTTTCTTTTGAGGCTGGTTAAGGGTGTTATTTTATTGCCTTTTTGTAAGAACCAGCTTTTGGTTTGATTTTTCTCTGTTTTTCTATCCTCTATTTAATTTATTTTGATTCTAATCCATATTATTTCTTTGTTCTGTTTGCTTTAGGTTCAGTTTGCTATTCTTTTCTAGTTTCTAAAAGTTACAGTCTAGGTTATTGATTTGAAACTTTTTGGTTACAGACATTTATAGCTAGACATGATCCTTCAAGTGATGGTTTAGCTGCGTCTCATAAGTTCTGGTATGTTCTGTCATCTTCATTACTCTAAGGGACTTTGTAATTTCCCTCGTGATTCTTTTCTTTGACCCATTGGTTAATAGGAGTGTATTGTTTAATTTCCAAATTTTTGTAGGTTTCCCAAAGTTTCTTCCAATTTTTAATTTCATCCCATTGTGGTCAGAGAACATGTTTTGTATAATTTCAGTTCTTTTAAAAATTATGCCTTCTTGATAGATTGTCCCTTTTATTATGTAACGTCTTTGTCTCTAATATTATTTTTATTTTAAAGTCTATTTAGTCTGATATATCCACTCAAGCTCTTTTTTTCTTAGTTTACATGTATTTTTTTCATCCTTTTACTTTCAGCCTACTTGTGTCATTGAATCTAAAGCGTTTCTTAGTGGGCAGCGTATAGTTGAACCATGATTATCATCCATTCTACCATCTTTGTCTTTTGAGTGTTCAATCCATTTATACTTAATGCAATTATTGATAAGGTGGGGTTTAGTCTGCAATTCTATATATATATACTTTTTAATAGAGACAAGGCCTCACTATGTTGCCCATGCTGGCCTTGAACTCCCAGGCTCAAGCAGTCCTCCTGCTTCAGCCTCCAAAAGTGCTGGCGTTACAGGCATGAGCCACTGTGATCACGCTTGTTTTCTATGTCTTTTGTCTTTTTTTGTTCCTTCATTCTTCCATTATTTCTATGCCTTCTTTTGTTAGCAGCTTTTTTCCAGTGTACCATTTTCTTTGCTGTAGCTTTTACTATATACTCTTTAGCTATTTTCTTCGTGATTTCCCTGATGATTATAACATTTTGATTTACAACAACCTAGTTTGGATGAATACCAACTTCAACAGTACAAAAATTTTCTTGCTGTTAAGTCTGTTCCCTCCCACTTCCTTTGTAATGTTATTGCCATACAAATTGTTTTTCACTTTGTGCCCACCCAAACAGATTATTGTTTTATGCAGTTGCCTTAAATCAGATAGGAGGAGAAAAATTTACAAAAAATGCATTTGTACTGCCTTTTATATTTACCTATATAGCTACCTTTACCAGTGCTGTTTCTTCATGTGCAATTGAGTTACTATTATCTTTTCAGCCTGAAGTTCCCTGTTTATTATTTCTTGTAGGGCGGACTTGCTAATGACAAATTCTGTTTTTGTTTATGTGGGCATGTCCTAATCATTTCTGAAGGACAGTTTCGTTGGAAATAGAATTCTTATTTGATAGTCATTCACTTTCACCACTTGAAATATGTCATCCCACTGTTTTCTATATTTCATAGTTTCTGGTGAAGATCCTTTGTACATGAATCACTTCTCTTTGCTCCCATGATTCTTTGGACAGTGTGATTTGGTGTCCAGGCATGGGTCTCTAAGTTTATACTACTTAGGGTTCATTGAGCTTCTTGGGTATGTAAATCAATGCTTTTCATCAAATTTCAGTCTTTTACCATTATTTTTTTCAAATATTCTACCTCTTTCTCTCCTCTGAGACTCCAATTATGCATATATTGATATGAATGATGGTGTGCCACAGGTCTCTGAGACTCTATTTATTTTTCTTCATTCTTTTTTTCTGTTTCTTAGACTAGAGTACCTCAAATTTTTCATTTCAGTTACTGTATTTTCAACTTCAAGACATATTTGGTTCTTTTAAAAATAATTTTTCATCATTTTCTGTTTAGTGAGACATTTTCATACTTTTAGTTCTTTACACATAATTTTTCTTTAGTTCTCCGAACCTATTTAAAATAGCCAATTTAAGTTCTTCGTCTAAAAATCCAATGTCTAGACTTCTCAGGTACAGTCTCAATTTTTTCCCCCCGTGTATGGAACATATTTTCTTCTTTATGTGCCTCATAATTTTTCTCTGGAAAACTGGACATTTCAAAGAACAATGTGGCAACTCTGGAAATCATACTTACCTACCTTTTTATCTCCTTGCTAAGGGTTAGATGTACTTTCTGGGTTTTGGCTTGTTTAGTCCTGTTGAGTGACTATTCTGAACTAATTCAGTAAAGTCCATATTCTTTATAGTGCATGGATACTGAGGTCTTTATGCTAGGGTCATTTAGTGGTCAGCTAATGAATGGACGGAGATTTCCCTAAACCCTACTAAGGGAGTGTCCTTACTGTGCTATGTCTCCAAGTCTGTGGTAAGCGTTCTGGGTGCACGTTGGGGCACCCCTTCAACACTGAGCCAGGAAGGCAACAGGAAGGAAGCTGCCTTTGGCTTCACTTTCTGCTTCTGTGTCAAGGTCAACTTACGGTGAAAGCTAAAGATGTCCTTAAGTCTTTCCTGGGCAGGAGTATAACCCTTGGCATATGCAAAGCTCTATACGTACACATGACCATCTAAATTCCCAATATCAGAGCTTTTCAAGGTCCCTATGGATATCTTATCCTCTAGCTTTTTGTTTTACGTTTTTGGTTAGCCTATTGTCTGCTCCAAGGGTTAGCCACTACTTGAGGCAACCACAAAATTAATCAATTGCCTCTGAGTCTTTCTTGACTAATGTCCCTGGGAAAAAGGCTTTTCACACCTGGCAAGCTCCAATCTGGTAAAATAAAGACAGTCTTGCAAATGAGGTCTTCCAGGGAACTGCCTGACAGGTCAAATAATGACAATCTCTGGGAATGAGCCTTTAACGGATTCTAACCCCATTCTGCACCCCCTAGTGGCTTCCAGGCTGCTACTTTTCACCTTCATTGTACACTGTTGGTTTTCAAGGATACAACAGAGATGGAAGGGGGAGATAGGAATAGGGCAAGTTATAACACTTCACAAAGCTCATTCATACTGAGAATGCAGCCATTTCTCTTGAATACTTCACCACTGACATTCTGAGCATTCACATGGTTCAAGCGCAACTATTCTATAAACTGCAGTAACTGAGAGAGGCAACCAAACTGGATACAGTATGAGTTTTTCGTCACATTCCAAATGAATGGTGCCATAATTTTTTAGAGGCCTGGATAATCCTTTCATTATGTATCTATTTTTAAAATCTTGGATCATTATAAACTCAAAAATCACCATGAGGAACAAAACCTGATGTTCTTTAACACAGGTAACAAGGATAATCCACACTTGAGTGGAAAAAACTCCGGCTAACCCTTGCAAGTCTCTTAATTACATAGAGAAGTAATCTCTGAATGTTTCACCTTCTGCCTAGCCACCACACTGGCTGCCAGTACTTTTCTGTCTCCAGAGTACAAGGGGACCACACATAAAGTCATGCTTCAAAGGCTGTGAAGCAAGCTCTTTTCCTGAGCGAGACTATCAGTCACTTGGCTATGATCAATCCCTTTCCTAGAGACACCTGCATCACTTTCAGATCTATTAGCTGGTGACACAAGGAGGTACTTCTGGGTAGGCACAGTGAGACCTGAATGATTTTTTTTTTTTTTTTTTTTGAGGCAAAGTCTTACTCTGTCACTCACGCTGGAGTGCAATGGCATGATCTCGGCTCACTGCAACCTCCACCTGCCAGGTTCAAGCAACTGAACCACCTGCCTCAGCCTCCAAGTAGCTGGGACTACAGGTGTGCACCACCATGCCTGGCTAACTTTTTTGTATTTTTAGTAGAGATGGGGTTTCACCATGCTGGCCAGGCAGGTCTGGAACTCCTCACCTCGTGATCCACCCGCCTCGGCCTCCCAAAGTGCTGGGATTACAGGCATGCACCACCGTGCCTGGCCAAGACTTGAATGATTTTTAGACAGACATAGAGATAGTTTCAAGAATACAAACTTTATAAAAACCCCCTTTGAAGAAAAGATAAGATACTCACTGAATTTCTGGGAAAATACAGGAGAACCTCATTAGGAGCAAGCAGGAGTGAATGAAAACCACAAAACTGAAGGCATAATAAAACGGGTAGGGTTATGTAAGAATCCATTTAAAGAAGAGTCTTAGAGTGTGTTTATGAGTCTGTGAAATGAATTTACATCTCAGATTGCATTAATGTTGGTCCAGTTAGAAATCCATGTTCATAAATCATCTTAATGTTTTAATTTATGCTGAGGCAATGTATTGTGTTTAAGCACTTTATAGCAAGATTAGAATTTCTGATTTTTCATTCAGGAAACTACTACTAATAATTTTAAAAACTAGCTTTGAAAGTCCCCTGAGACTACAAAATAGTTACATATTTTAGAGAAAATTATGTGCAGAGCCTCATAAACCAACTGGTGTTGAAGACTTCTTTTTTCCTAGACTGCAAAGATTTTAATTCGTAATGCTCAATGTAAAACAGAAGTGAGATATACATTACAGTCAGACAAGCTGGAGTGTGAAAAGTCTTCCTGAGGCATGCTGACCAAAAGATGTTTAATGTAAGCCTCACTTTTCCAGAAGAGAAGGGCCAGATAATGAAGAGGTTCATCACTCTTATCCATTAGCCAGAGTGGATCCTCCATCCAGGCTGGGCTCTTTTGTATAGGGATCATTTAATTATTATATATTTTAAAAGTGTGCTCAAAACATGTATTAACTGAAGATGCAGCATTTCATCCATACAGTGTTACTTAAATTAGGCTTTTGGTGTGATAACAATTGAGCACACTGAAGAACAATGATAGGGTAATCCACTAAAATGGGCCCCCTTTGCACAACATCATAGGAAGGCCTTTGATCATGTGGCTGTCCTGGACTTTACCACCAACCACACATGACCTCACTGAAGAAAACTTACCTGGACAGATGATACTTTCCAAGTAGTTCACTTTTTTTCATTACTCTTATTGTGTGAAATACTTTTCTACCTAGTGTCACTGTTGCTCAACAAAACAACATATATAATAACTTCAGATTTGTTTTTCTGCAAAGCTTTGGACACAATTCAAATATATAGCATGTAGGCAAATTTTCTCCAGTTGATAACACTCCTTTATAATATCCAAAGATTAAGAATGACACTGATCATGGATGAATCCAGCACAGAATTTCCATAACGAACAGCACCAGGGAAACCATTTAAGTTCCACTTCTCATCAGTTAAGTTCTGGTGCTGTACCCGAGGACGAAGGCTGAGACTGCACAAAGGTTGGATGCCCAGCCCACTGCTGTTGTTCAACACACTGTAGTTCATGACAGGTAGAGAAAGAATGCTTGGATTTCTTACAAAGAAAGCATCTTTGTAAAATTTCAAACCAGGTAAAACTAATGTATTACCTTATGGCAGTGAGAATCCTGAATATCAAGTTAGCACATTTCATAGCTCCATTCCATGACATATGATTGTAGAGGATGAAATAGAAAAATGTAGCAAGATATTTACTGTCACTTAAATGATAGGCAGCAGTCACTTAGGCCTGAGGCACAATTGTGAAATTTCATGCCACATTTTTCACCTGCTTACTTATATACATGTAGAGGTTACCTTAAAACTTCAATTATTCCAAAGGATGAAAGAAGTGTTACATTTTGATAGAGATCTTCAGTTCCTATTTTACTATAAGCCTTTGAAATGTTAAGGCTGAATAGACCAAGTTATGAAAAGGAACAAGAGGAAGTAAGAACAGTGCAGATACAGTGGGAACACATGGTAACTTTCTGCCTTCTCCATTCTACGTGGATGGTGTGCTTTCCGGGCAGCAGGTGGTGTGACTGTGAAAAGATCACACATTTGTCAGTAACTATGTAGGATTTCTGGCACTGTTAGGACATAGCATTATAAAGTCAGGGCAGCTAATAAAAATTCCATCAACCAAATTTTTCATAAATCGGAAAAAAAATTTTTCTACCAAGCAAATCTTCTTGGTTCTCCTTTCAGCCTTGCCTTTTAGAAAACTTACATCATTAAAAAACATTTTTAAAAAAAGAATCACTTCACAGAAACCAGATGAACATCTGGCAGCAAAGCAACATTAAAATGCCATCCTTTGAAAGGAAGAGCAAATACGTGACTTCTTCATGAAGAGCAGTTCTTTCTGGCAGAGTGGAGGCTCGCAGACTTTCTGTTTATGGACTTTTGCAGAAGTCCAAGGCTGAATTTGGACCTGCTTTTCCTGTATGTTCTCAGTGGCATCTGGGCAGTATATGTTAAGTATATAAGAAACTAGGGTCAGAATGAAGATAATCTCCTGTATCAGATGAATAAATGTGCACAGGCCGTATTTAGAATCACCTTCTTAAAAACTAGTAGTGGAAGTAGCTGAAGCCTTTCACATGTGACAAAAATATTTGTCGGTATAAATTTAATTATAAACCCATCAAAAAAGAACACTGAGGTCTTATTTCAATGTGTGTTTTCTTCCCCTTTCTCATTGTATGGAAACTGTTAATATTGAGAAAGAAAAAGGATCAGATCTTGTAAAGTTTCAAATATTCCTCAAATTCTTCTCATATAAACAAATCTTATCAGAAAATTTAAAAATTTCTAAGCTTTTTTTCTGCAAACATTTTTTAAAAATAAGAGTGTATTTCATTACAGTCTACATTTTTGTTTTTAAAATCCCTCACAGAAGTCTCTTGCTACATAGCAAAACTTAAAAACAAACAAGGCTGAACTTTCCAGAGGGTGTGTGCTCTGGGATCCTCGTTGAGCCTCCATGGGAGTCTCACTTTGCCGCCACCTCAGGCATGCCACCCTGCTACTCAGGACCACTGAGGCCATGGGATTTGCTGAAACTCCTCAAAAAGTGACAAGTTTCCACTGGAGACATTGTGCGGAATATGCTCTCAGGGAAATCACCCTCTGGGGAAAGCAAGGGAGAAGAGAGGAAGCATCACTGAAGGTATGTGTGTTCAAAAGGGGATCTGGTTAGATGATCAAATCACTGTTCTCCAGGGACCTGAAACTTGCTTTAAATTAGATTTGGGGAGGCCCATCAAAGACACACTCACATAAAAAGGAAAAACAGAGAAGACAAACGGGTCCTTAATTTGGGGGAGGATATATTCCGACTTGGGGGAAGGGTGAGGCATTTTAGCTCTGAAGCCCAATCATGACATTTCCAGAGTTCTGCAGTGCCCTGCCTTGGACAGGACAGGATGGAAGAGTCTGTTCTGGACTGGCCGGATTCCCCAGTGTCAAGCTGGCAGTGCTCCTGAGGCTCCTGAATGTTTATCAACTCAGCAGGTCAAAAGTCTGCAGACACTGGGTGGAGCAGCAGTAAGCCACAAAACTAACAGTTGTCCTCCTGGAAGGGGAGAAAGGGAGAGAAGAACACTGTGAGTTCAAGATGAAAGTTTTCGATTCCTTCTGTTGGAAACTGTCTTTTTTCTTTGTTACAATGAAGTATTAGCCATAGGCAACAAACTGCATAATAGAAATTTAAATTTCCTTTTAAAACTGAGCACTGGAATCAGGTGAAGTATGTGCACGTGAATATTCATTTTAATAGTAGTGTTCAGAGGATATACTATCCCTCAAGTAGAAATTAAGAAAAAAAACTACCTTTTCCACATTACATTTCAAATTCTGCTTACTAGAACCAACAGAGCAATGATAGAATTTGAAGTCCATTATAAAAATAATGTAACAGAAAATGTCACTCATTTAGCCAGAACACACAAATACCACACAGCTTGAACAACATAATTTTAAGGAATTTATCCTACAAATGTATGTATACACATAGATTGCTCATAGAAGTCATTTCAGAATCTGAATAATACAGGTCAAAGGTCTTTCCCATATGGCAGAGGTTTGGGCACCTTTGTGCAGTGAGTCAGAAGCCCCAGGGTGTCCGACCCACTCTTGACAGCTCCAGCTATTAGATGCCTTGTTTTCCAGCCAGAAGTGCTATCCTCTGGTAGGGGGAGAAGAGTCTCCTATTATTTCCACAAGACCCCCTGTGCTGGTTTGTTTTTCATTTTCTCACTCTCAACCCAGTCTGCCATTCTCCGTGGCCCAGGAAGGGGACCTCTGTAGACTTTACCAGCAAAGCTGCCTCATCTTCAGCTTCTGGTTTGGCCAGTGGGAGGCACCAGCAGGAGGCTGAAGGGCAGGAAGAGGGAAGGTTGAGTATTCCACCCCACTCCCTCTCTTCCTCTGCAACTGGAGCTCCTATAGGGCAGACCCCCTTTGCCACCTCTGGTTCTCGCCAGGCTCCAGAGCTCCCTTTGCCCTTCAGGCCCAAGGACTAAGCATGGTAAGGGCTTCCTCCTGCTGTGAGTCCCTGGCTGTCTCATTATCCTTCTGGGTGCTCTGCACCCTGCCCAAACTTCAGCTGATTGTCCCTCTTCGTTAATTTCTCTTTAAAGTCTCAGCTGAATGTGCATTTTGTTTTCCAGCCCTGATGAATACAGTATGTGTTATGAGAAGTGGCCCAGTGAAGCAGTTCATCCAAGTGAGATTCTGAGGTTGGGCTGGTGAGTACATGAATGGCTTTCTTTCTTACTAGGGAGAAGTGGGATCCTGCTAATCTGTAGCATGTGGTAGCATCACGGTTACTCAAGTATCACTGAAACAGAAAGCAACGGGAGGGCAAGCCATTGGGAGAGCAAATGGCTGTGGCACTTGATTGCTATGGCATCATGGTGATTCCAAGTTCGTGGGGTGAGATGGCTTCTTTTGACTGTGCTGAAGAGATTCCAAAAAGAAAATGATAATCTTAGTGCCTTGAGATCTCAACTCAAGGCATGGGCAGAAAATCAGAAAGTTTTTATGGTGGCCTTAAAGGAATCCTTATTTTATGAAGTGGCAAGGGACATGACTGAGGCTAAATGTAGAGGTTTCAGGATCACATGCCAGATCAAGATATATTTATGTCATGTCCCTTCAGCTAAGGTAAAGGTGCTATTGGGAAAGAGTGGGAACTTGAGACTTGATGATATGGAAGCCTCTAGACAGGCATGAATCTGAGAACCTTGGCTCTCTAACATTTCTTCATATCAGAAACAGCTCTTTCCACCTTCTAAGAAAACTAGCATTCCCTTGGGTAAAAATGTTTCAGTGGCTTCATCTGGGGTGGTCATCCAAAAACTTTTCAAGACCCACAACCATCAATACTCATTGCCTATAGGGCCAAAAAGAGTAAAATCCTAGCATGATCTAGAGATCACTGCAAGGTCGCCTCTTGGAGGAAATCACGTATATATGCTCATGGAGTTGCAGGATCTTGTCAAATTATATTAGCAGGAACCTGGAGGGCACACACGGAAATGGATTCTAAGTACATTAGCCAGCAAGAATGCATGTAAGATTGGATCAGGCCAACAGGAGTACTTCACCTAGACTTCAGAATGTAATACATTAGGCACCCAGGAATGGTTAACGGAAGCACTGAGTGGAGGCCAACAGCTCATCAGACAGCTATGCTAGACTCCCCTTGCAGACTCTAGAGGAAGGGGAAACGGGATTGCGGAGAGGACCCAAGGTGGCGTACCCTGCTCAGCCACCAGCTGAAAAATCTCCAAGAGGTCCAACAAGTGTTTTTCTTCCCTAAGGCTAAATGTACTTGCAAGGGGAATACAAACGGGAAGTAGCACGCACCCTTGATGTCTTAATAGATACATGATTATCAGAAGAGAGAGAGAAATCCTACAAGAGTTCACATGCCTGCTACATCAATGCCATTTCAAATGGAAGAAGAGTTGTATCCAGAATGGCCCACTAGAGAGAAACAAATACACACTTGGTGCGTCCCTCTGGATTTGGGGGGAAAGTGTATTTTGGTGGGAACTTCCGGCTCTGCCAAGATGGGGTAGGCCCCATTCCCGCCAGGTTTTTCCCCTACACCTGAAACACTGGACAAAACAAGCAAGCTCTGAAAGGGAGAATGAAGGCAAACAGCCTAGGGACTCTGGGACTTGAGGAACAATGCAGTGCTGGCCAGTTCCCTGGGTACCTTATTGCCCTCTATATCTTAAACAGAATGCTGTAGAAGCCTCCAATCCAGAACCGGTAACAGGCACAGACAGAACTGACTCCAAGCCAAAGGCCTGGGACAGGAAAATCTACAGAGACAGAAAGTAGATAAGCAGTTGCCTAGGGCTAAGTATGATGGGAATAGAGGGACAGGGGCAACAGCTAAATGTTCACCGTTTCCGTCATGGTGAGAAAATGTTCCGAAATGGATTGGGGTGATGGTTACACATCTCACTGAATGTACTAAGAAACAGTGAATTGTATATTTAAAATGGGTGAAATTATATGATACATGAATTATCTCAATAAAGCTGTTAAGAAATAGAGATGAAAGGAGAAACAGATAAATCCATAAATAGAATTGGGGACTTCAATACCTTACTCTCAGCAACTGATAGAATTACTAGATAGAAAATCAGTATAGGTATAGAAAAACCGAACAACACAATAAATTAAAAATCTGACATAGAACACTATCCAACAGTGGCAAAATATACGTTGTTTTTTTCAAATGCCCATGAACTATACACCAAGTCACAGCTGAGATCTGCCCACCTGGACAGAGCTGCTAGAGCCATAAACTGGTAGGAACACTTAAATGAGAATTTTACAAAATCAGGGCATAAAACCACACCTTAAAAAACTTAAATGACATCATATAAATTATGTTCTCAAGCTACAATGGAATTAAACTAGAAATCAATAAAAGCTGGAAAATTCCTGAATATTTAGAAATTAAACAATTTTAAATGTCTAGGTGAAAGAAGAAATCTGAAGAAATAAAATTTTCAACTAAATGAAAATGAAATACAAGTCATCAAAGAGTAATAGGATGTAGTCAAAGCGGTAATTAAAGAGAAACTTACACTAAACACACGTAGTAGAAAAGATCTAAAATCAGTAACTCACATTTCTACCAGGAAACTACAGAATGAAGAACAATTTAAGTTTAAAGCAAGTAAAAATCATAGAGTATGTTCACTGACTATAATAGAATCAAACTAGAAATCAGTAACACAAGAGGGAAATCTTCAAACATATAGAAATTAAACATCACGATTCTTTGACCCATAGGTCAAATGACCACACTTCCGTAGGTCAAAAAGGAAATCTCAAAAGAACTTAAAACATACACAAACCGAATGAAGACAAAAATACAATATAAAAATCAAAAATTTTAGTACGTAGCTAGAGACAGCAGTGATGAGGGAAGTTTATAGCACTAAATGCTTATATTACAAAGAAGCTTAGATTACTGATTTGAGACTTTTCCTCTTTTCTAATGTAAGTACTTAGTGCTATAAATTTCCTCTGAGCTTTTAAAAACTTAAAGAACAAAATAAATCCAAAGCAAGCAGAAGAATAGCAAATAATAGAAGAAATCAATGAAATTAATCACCAGGATTATGAATAACAATAAAACTGATAAATCTTGAGCAACACTGACAAAGATTAAGAAAACACACAAATTAATATTAGCAATGAAACAGGTGATATCACAGATCCTACAGCCATTAAAAAGGTGTATAGGAACCAGGAACAATTTTATACTAATGAACCTGACAGCTTAGAACAAACAGACCAATGTCTAGAAAACCACAAACTACCAACACTCAACTGACATAAAGAAGACAACCTGAATAGTCCTACAACAATTAAATAAACTGAGTTTATAACTTAAAAAAGAAAACAAATTTCCCTGCCCAAATGGTTTCACTGGAGAATTCTAACAGAGTTAAAAAAAAAAAAAAATTTTGTGAAAAGTTTTATCCAATTTCTTCAGGAAAAAAACAGCAGCAGAACACTTCCTAACTCATTTCATGAGGCTGGTATTATCCTGACTCCAGAACCAGACCAGCACAACACAAAAAGAGAAAATTACAGAACAGTATCTTTCGTGAACAAAGATTTTAAAATCTTCAACAAAGTATTAACAAATTAAAGAAATGTACAAAAAGAATTACACATCATGATCAAGTGGGAGTTATTCCAGGCATGTGAGGCTAGTTCAATATTTGATAATCAGTATCACCCACCATATCAACAGGCAAAAGAAAAACCATACGATCATATAAAAGCGAACACTTTTTCATGATTAAAACTCTCAGCCAACTACACAGAGAGGAAATCTTCCTCAAAGTAATAAAGAGAACATACCAAAAAAAACCCTAATTAACAGTAGGTTTAACATATTATACTTAACATATTATATTTAACATTATATATATTAGGTTATTACAGTTAACACATTATACTTAACAGTGAAAGGCTGAGTGTTTTCTCTCTAAGATTGGGAACAAGGCAAGGATGTCTATTTTCACAACCTTAGCATAGTACTCAAAGTTCTAACCATTGCAATAAAGCAAGAAAAAGAAATAGGCATACAGATTGGAAGGGAAGAAATAAAACTATGCCTTAGTAGACAGCATGACATGATTTTCTATGCAGAAAATCCCAAGGTATCTACAAAAAATACCCTTAGAACTAATAAGCCAGTTGAGCAAGGCTGCAACATATATAAAAAACATGAAAATCAGTAACACATCCATATGCTAACAGTGAACATATGGAAATTGAAATTTAAAAACACAGTATCATTTATAAGTACAAAAAAAGTGAAATATTTTGGTATAAACTTAAGAAAACATTTTTTGGGGTTATTTTTGATTTGCTCTTGTTGCCCAGGCTGGAGTGCAATGGCGCAATCTTGGCTCACTGTAACCTCTGCCTCCCAGGTTCAAGCAATTCTCCTGCCTCAGCCTCCTGAGTAGCTGAAACTACAGGTGCCTACCACCATGCCTGGCTCATTTTATTTTTTATTTTTTTAGTAGAGTTAGGGTTTCACCACACTGGCCAGGCTGTTCTCAAACTCCTGACCTCAGGTGATCCACCCGCCTCAGCCTCCCAAAGTGCTGGGATTACAGGCATGAGCCACCACGCCTGGCCTAAATGCAATCCTTATGAAAATCTCAACATGGCTTTTTGGATTAAAAAAAGATAAATTTGTTCTAAAATTCAGTGGAAAATTGTAGGGCCTAGAATAGTTAAAATAATCCTGAAAGGGAAAAGTGAAGTGGAAGTGTCAGTCAACCTGATATTAAGGCCTAGCATAATCTATAGCAATTAAGATAGTTTGGTATTGACTAAGAGATAGACACAGATCAAGTGAATGGAACAGAGAATTATAGTATATTAATATATAATTACATAGGCTTCATGACCTTGCAGGTAGGTAAAGATTTCTTAGAACACAAAAAGCACTATTATAAAATTGAAATGAATTAACTTAACTTGATCAAAACAGAAGACTGGTTTTCAAATGACATCTTTAAGAAAGTGAAAAGGCAAGCATCACTTTTGAATTTTTTTTTCTTAACTCAGGAAATTACGTAAATTTTAAGTTACAAGATAATTTTGCATTACTTCTAAATTTTAAAAATTAAAGTTGGTTGAGGGGAGGTGGGGATGGTTAATAGGTACAAAAAATAATCAAAGAATGACTGAGACCTAGTATTTGACAGTTCAACAGGGTGACTATAGTCAGTAACTTAACTGTGCATTTTAAAGTCACTAAAATTGTATAATTGCATTGTTAGTAATATAAACAATAAATGCTTGAGGGAATGTGATTTTCATGATGTGATTATCATGGATTGCATGCCTGTATCAAACATCTCAGGTACTCCATAAATATATATACCTACTATATACCCACAAAAATTAAAAATGAAAAAAATTTTAAAATTAAAAAAAATATAAAGTTGGTTGGAACCCTAGTTCTGATAATTTTGATGCTACACCAGAATGTATACATTTGTATAAATCATAATTGAAAAGAACCACAGACACAAAATAATACTAACTATCAAGTGCATTTTGGAGGATAGCTGACAAAACACAGGGATCAAAAGATGATTATGTTAAATGCAAATCATTAATACAAGGGAAACATTTAATACCACAGCCTTTAGTTTTCAAAAATAAAGCTCCTGATATGGTTTACATGTGTCCTCACTCAAAACTCATCTTCAATTGTAATTCCCATAATTCCCATGTGTCATAGGAAGGACCTTGTGGGAGGTAATTGAATCAAGGGGGGCAGTTATCCCCATGCTGCTGTTTGTATGATGTGAGTTCTCATGAGAACTGATGGTTTTCTGAGGGGTTTTTCCCTCTCTGCTCAGCACTTCTCTCTCCTGCTGCCATGTGAAGAATGTGTTTGCTTCCCCTCAGTTTCCCCTCAGAAACTTGTAAGTTTCCTAAGGCCTCCTCAGCCATGTGGAACTGTGAGTCAATTAAACCTCTTTCCTTTATAAATTACCCAGTCTTGGGTATTTCTTCACAGCAGCGTAAGAACAGACTAATACGGCTCCCAAGCAAAAGCATCCAATTCCATGAAGACATAGGATTTATACTTATTAGGACAGTCTCCTTTGGATTATCATCAACTCCTTATGAAGCTCATGGGAGTGGAGTGAGCAACCTGGAGGTGTCATATTTGTGCTACAAATAAATCCCAAGGCTGTGTACTTATTTGCTTTTGGAAGACTGATCTTATAACATATTGTATCTGCTTGTTGTATTAATAATCTGAGTTATTATAAGTACACCAACAAATCTGCTGCCTTAAGAATGGATTCATGTAGGTTAAGTCCTTTAAAATCCAGAACTGTGGCACCAGAGACATCAGAGGTCTGGGAAGACACTTTGAGCTAAGCAATAAGCTCTACAGTTAAGAAAAAGACACTGATAAATTCTACAAAGAACATCAGACATGGCATTTGTTAGTTTAGAATCTCTGAGCATATGTACAGTCAAGGCAGAAGAAAGAGCATTTCAGCTTGGTTTTAAAATACAGAAATACCACTATTCCTTAAAAGAACAAATCACAATGCTGTTGGCACATACTGGAGCCCACAAAAATCATAAGAAATGTGGGATTTTTTTCTGCAAATATGTTTCCTGATTAAAAACACAAAGCATATATTTGACTCATACAGAAAGTCAAGCCAAAAGAAAAAATATTTATAAGACAAAGTTAAAATCCTGAGATTGTGTACATATTAACTTACTCAAGAATGATCTAATAACATATTGTATCTGCTTGTTGCATTTATGTCAGTAGCGACTGTCCTTCATGGGAAGATTCTGTGTGCAGAAACAGAAATGTCAAGCAGACTTCTTTCTTGATTTGTCCCCTTGCCCTAGACATTAGGAATGAGATATATAGGTGAGAAAAGAATTGAGTGGGGTCAAAGCAGAATTTTCAGTACCTACTGCAGAGCACAGCCCACGACAGATGGTCAACAAATAATTCTTGAATGTTATAAGGAGGAAGAAACAGTTAAGAACTTTTTACTTAAATTTTTGAAGACTATTTCACTTATGGGAAATTTCATAAGCCACCTTAAGAGGGTGCCAATGAATAGGTTTCTGCCAAAAGGAAAAAAAAAATCTCCAAAATGAGTATGCAGATAATGTTGGTGTGACTGATATTACTTGGCTTCAAAGAAGCAAGGGTAAGGAAATGTGAAACATTTCATAAGTGATGAAACCAGATAAGAATTATATAAAAGAGCTTCTTTTAAAAATAAACTAGTAGTGAGTGGGAGAAGGGAGTATCAGTCGTTCTGAAAGACAAAGGGAAACTGTAAGACCAAGTCAGTTTTGCAGGCCCTCTAACAAACAGGTCTCTATCTCAGGGCACAGTAATCATTCAGACATCTGGCAGTCTCATAGAATCACTCTGGCCCAGAAGACCAAGAATTCCTGAGAGAACCAAGTTATGCAAATCTGAGCTTGCGAGTGGCCCAGCTGACCCACGGCATCCTCACCTACCACAGTGCCTGGCTGGCAGTATATGCTCAAAGTGTGTTTGCTGACTGAGTGGATAAATTAATAAGCAAGAGGACGAGTCTTCTGAGTTATTTGGAAGTAACTTCAAACCCTTTTTTAAAAGAAGCCATTGGTATACTAATGTTTTGTTTTTGTTTTTGAGATGGAGTCTTGCTCTGTCACCCAGGCTGGAGTGCAGTGGCACAATCTCAGCTCACTGCAACCTCTGCTTCCTTGGTTCAAACAATTCTCCTGCCTCAGCCTCCCAGTAGCTGGGATTACAAGCACCTGGCATACTAGTGTTTTAATAATTAAAAATATTTTTAATTTCTAAAGCAAAACCAGTTTGTTACAAAAATTCAACACTACTCAAAGGAAACCACTGTTACTTTGGTAGATAAGTCCTTCAACACTTTTTCTCTATATTTATACAATTGTTTCAATCTGTGTGTATGTGCATGTATTTACTATACGTGTGCATAGAGATATACACATATATTCACACCTATAATTGCTTGACAGAGACTGGATCACACTATGTAATCTTTTATGCGACTTGCTTAACATTTTTAATTGAACAAAAAAAACTGCCATAACAACCTTTCCTTTTCTTATGTGTATACAGTTTTTGGCAAAACCTTTTTCAAATACCTCTAGGTAGAATTTTTTTTCAAACATTCATAGATTTGTAAAACTATATCCCAAGTATACAGAGTTGAAAATGAAAGTTCCCTTCCCACCTGACTACTTCATAACTCCAATTCCCCCCTCCCAAGATACTCAGAGTAAAGAGCTGGAGCTCACCCTTCTGGACTCTTTAGTGCAAACACCCAAATCACGTGTGTGTGTGTGTGTGTGTGTGTGTGTGTGTGTACATATACCTATTCAAAAGTATCTTGTTCACCATGTTAGAGAATGTTTAATTTTGTGTTTATGAGTTTACGAGTTGAAAGTATGTTTAAACTCATTATTTATTTCAAGATTTCCCCATGCTAATATGCTGGTCCACTTAGCTAATTAAACAGCATAGTGGCTAAAACACAGATTTGGAGCCAGACTGTTGGGGTTCAAATCTCAGCTCTGGTATGACACCTTGGCCCAATTTGTAATCTTCCTGTACTTGTTTCCCCTGTAAAAGGAATATTAGGTTGGACCATATGGAAGTGCATATGATTTGTATGATTAAGATAAGTACCTATCTTATAGTACTAAGAAAAGTAATATAGCTCAACTTCCAAATGATCTCTTTATCCCAAGGACAATTGGTTATTCCATTGCACCCCATGGCTTATTACACAAAAGCAGAGATAACACAGCAATAAAACCTGAACACACTCTGTATTACCTGTTATGGCTAAAGCTTAACCCAGAAATATGGGAAGAACCACTGGGATACTGGGCCATCTATAGTTCCTGTCTCAAAATACCCTGGTGATTAAAGTAAGACCTTTTGATTAACTGTGATAGTTAATTTTATGTGTCAACTTGGTTAGGCTCTGGAGCGCATTTGTTTGGTCAAATACTAGTTTAGCTGTTGCTGTGAAGGTATTTTTTAAAGATATGATTAACATTTAAATCAGTGGACTCTGAGTTGAGCAGATTACCCTCCACAGTATGGGTGGGCCTCATCCAATTAGTTAAAGGCCTTAAGAGCAAAAAAGTAGAAAGTATTCTCCTTAAGACTACAATAAAGAATCCCTGCCTAAGTTTCCAGCCTGGTGCCCTGCAGAATTCAGACTGAACACTGCAACTTCAACTCTTAACTGAACTTCCAGCCTACAAGTCTGCCCCACAGTTCTGAACTTGCCAGCCCTCACAAGTGTGTGAGCCAATTTCTTAAAGTCAATCATTCTCTGTCTTTCAGTGTGAGAGATTTTGCTATCAGGAGGTGGGATGCTGCTGTGACAAATACCTAAAAATGTGGAAGTGCCTTTGACATGGGTTAATGAATAGAGGATGGAAGAGTTTTGAGGTGTGTGACAAAAAAGAGATAATTGGGAGAAATAAAGAATCTGGTGGGGGCTCACAAAAGAAAGGGAGGAAGGAGCCATAGAGAAAATTTCTATTGTTTTAGAAAATACACACATTGTCAGAACAGAATGTTGCCAGAAATACAAATGTGAAAGATGCCTCTGGTGAAGTCTCAGACTGCAAATGAGGAATGTGTTATTGAAAACTGGAAGAAAGGTGATCTTTGTTATAAACTAGCAAAGGACTTGAGCGAATTGTGTTCTGTTAGATGGAAAGCAGAATTTATAAGTGATAACTTGGATATTTGACTTAGGAGATTTCTAAGCAAAGTGTTGAAGGCACAGCTTGGTTTCTTCTTGCTGCTTATAGATGTCAGTAAAAGAGGAAAGAGAGAAATTAAGCACATTATTAAGCAACAAGGAACCACAACTTGAAGATTTGGAAGATTCTCACCCTATTCGTATTATAAAACATAAGAAAACATGCTTTGGAAAGAACACCAAGGGTGTGGCTGGACAATGGTTTGCAAACAGATTAGGCATGTGACTTGTGGATCATCAACTATTTCAGCAAAAATACTGCTAGCTTGTACTGAACAGGACAGAGATGGGATGAGATGAAGAAAGGCTGTCAGACTCCTGGGATTCTAGGCAGGATGGCCAAAAGGTCTACCCAGAAGCAAACATACATTATCCTTATAAGGGAAGAAAGAGCCCAAGGGTAGGGCAACCTTTTCAGTTCCAGGGGCAGGGCAACCTCTTTGGTTCATCCAGGACTAAGTGAGTGTGACTGCCATCCCACTGGGCCCAGAGAACAAAGTGTGGAGCCAAAGAGGATTATTCTTAAGCCTTAAAATCTAATAGAATTTGACCTTCTAGATTTTAGACTTAAGACCTGTGACCCCTTTTTTTTCCCCTTCTAATGTTCTCCCTTGTGGAATGGGAATGTCTATCCTATTCCTGTCCCACCATTACATGCTAGAGGAAGAAAAATTGCTATTTGGTTTCATAGGTTCATACCTGGAGAGGAGTTTTGTCCCAGGATGAATTATATCCTGAGTTTTAGCCATACCTAATTTAGATATTTAAGATGAGACTTTGAACTTAAGGGTTGATGCTGAAATAGATTTAAGACTTTCTGGATGTCCTAAATCTATTAGGGTGAATTTATTGTGCATGTGAGGACATGAATTTTGGGGGATATGGTATTGTGAAATATTTAGTCTTAGACCCTGTTTCCTGACATATGGCTCCTAAAACTCTGGAATCTCTTGAGTGATTAGAGTATCTATCATATGCTAATGAAACAACTGGTAGCTGGGGAATCCCCGGGTAGCTTCAGGATGTGTGTGCCAGTCATTAGAAAGACTAAGATATGATTAGAGGTTTGGGACTTTTAGCCCCATCCTTGATCTCTGGGAAGGGAAGAGGGGCTGAAAGTTGTGCCAATCACCAATAGTCAATGGCTTAATTAATCATGCCTATGTAATGAAGCCTCCATAAAAGCTCAAAGGACTGGGTGTGGAGAACTTTGGGATAGGTGGAAGACTGCATGCCCAGAGAAGGCATGGAAGCTCCATATTTATTCCCACATGCCTTGCCCTCTGTATCTCTTCTACCTGGCTATTCATCTGTATCTTTTATAATAAACCAGTAAACCCAAGTGCTATGGTTTGAATGTCCCCTCCAAAGCTTATGTTGACATTTAATTGCCAATGTGACAGTCCTGGAAGGTGAAGCCTGTGAGAGGTGATTAGGCCATGAGAGCTCTGTCCTCATGAGTGTCGTTATCACAGGAGTGGGTTAGTTATCATGGGAGGGGGGTTCCTGACGAAAAGGATGAGTTTGGTCTGATTTTCTTTGTCTCTTGTACTCGCTGCCCTTCTGACATGTTATGATGCAGCAAGATGGCACTCACCAGATGTGGCCACTTGATCTTGGACTTCCCAGGCTCCAGAAGCATGAGCCAAATAAACCTCTTTTCTTTATAAATTACTCTATCTCAAGTACTCTGTCATAGCAGAATAAAACAGATAAAACAGTTAAGTGTTTCCATGAGTTTTGTGAGCCACTCTAACAACTAAATTGAACACAAGAAGGAGGCATTGGCAGCCCTGATTTTATATAGCTGGTTGGTCAGAAGTACAGGTGACAATCTACAACTTGCAACTGGCATCTGAAGTGGAGGCAGTCTCGTGGGACTGAGCCCTTAACCTGTGGGATCTAATCCTATCTCTAGTAAGATAGTGTCACAAATGGACGGACTTACAGGACACCCAGCTAGTGTCTACTGGAGAACTGATTGGTTGCTGGTGGGGAGAATTTCCCACAAATTTTGGTGACAAGATGTGAGGCATTCAGTATTGAGTGACTGGGTAAGAGTAAGAAAACACTTTTTTCTTATCTCAGGGGGACCAGAGGGCAAACTATTATGGGCTGAACTGTAAAGCCCCCAGAATTCCTATGTTGTAGTCCTAACCGCTAGAACCTCATAATGTGACTATTAGGGACTGGACTATTTCCTTCCTAAATTTATGTTGAAGCCCAATCCCACAATGTGAGGGCATTTGGAGAGGAGGTCTTTGGGAGACAACTGGTCTAAATGAGGTCATGAGGTGGGACTCTCATGATGATTTGTGCCCTTATAAAGAGAGACACTCTCTGCCATGTAAAGACACGATGAGAAGTTGACTGCCTGCAAGCTAGGAAGAGAGCCCTCACAAGAACTCAAACATGCTGACCCCGTGATTTCAGACTTCTTTCCTCCAGAACTATGGGAAAATAATAATCTGCTGTTTAAGCCACCCTGTCATTTTGTTTTGACAGCCTGAGATGACTAATATAGAGACCTTATTTGGGAACAATGTCCTTGCACACAGGTGAGATGAGGTCATTAGGGTAGGCTCTAATCCAGTATGAATGGTATCCTTAAAAAAGAGAAAACTTGCACACACAGACAGACATTCATAAAGGGAAGATGATGTGAAGAGACGAAGGGAGAAGATGGCCATCTACAAGCCATGGAGGCCTGGAACAAATCCCTCCTTCACAGCCTCAGAAGGAACCAACCCTGCTGACACCTTCATCTTGGACTTCCAGCCTCCAAAACTGAGATACAATAAATTTCTGTTGTTTAAGCCACCTAGTTTGTGGCACTTTGTTGCAGCATCCCTAGCAAACTAATCCAATGCCCCTGAAAAACTTTGGGTAGCCTGGTTGCCTGCTGGGAAATACAGAACTTGTGAGATCCATACATGCTGGGAAAAGAGATACATGTTATTTTACTAAGAAATAATCTATGTTGAAGTTCTTTATTTTAATGAATGGTAAGTTTTAAAAACAAAAATTTGCTGTGCCTACAGAATCAAAAGTCATAAATGTACTATCTGCTATTCTTTGCTATATATATTTGAAAGTTTGGTATTTATTGTTTATGCAAAATACTGTCATTTCTTTTTACTTCACTCAGTATTAAATTTAGGTTGAAACTAACACTTCCATTGACTTTGGTATTTTAGAAGATTATTCAATATGCTCCTTTTTTGAAATAATGCCAGATGTTCACATTAATTTAGATACCGGCTGATGTATTATTTTATGACAAGCAATGCAAACAATTGAATATATTAGAAAACTTAGAAAAATCTTTCAGAGTTTATGATATTAAAAAATATTTTCAGCAACAAGCTACTGGAGATTCAAGTATTTGGTTTTCAGTTACAAAAGAAAGTACTTTAAAGACTATGGTAGAAACTGAAGCCAATGCTTTTAATACAATCTCCATGGCAACTTGGGAAGGAGCACAGCCTGGTGGACCGAATGAAAGCCACAAACTCTCAATTTCAGACCCTAGCATTAACTCACCACAGAAAGTCATGTTCATATCTTAGCATTTCATCTCTGCTATTTATGCAAGAAAAGGACATTCCCTTAGTCCTATGTACTTGATATACTCATTTTATGAAATTAATACTATTAGTTAATACTACTAATACTATTATATTTATGTTCTGAAACGAAGATTAGTCACACTATATTTCTAAGATGTAGCAGGGAAATTAAACCGTAAATGGAAAATGCGAGTACTGACTAAATCCCCCAAATTTCATATAAAGATAATATAAAAGTGATTTCATTTGAAGGATCTACTTTATTTTCATAAATGAACTGCCATGATAAAGTTTAATTTTAAAAACAGGTATTCAGAATTTGATTGGTTACTGAGCATCCTGACCATATCATTTTGTTTATGTCATATTTTCAGTAAGGAAATGTCTTCTAAAGGAAATTGTATAATAACAATGCATAAGGGTTTTAACTGAAGTTTAATAAATTAGTTAAGATTTTCCTGTGATATCTTGCTAATATAAAGATCATTTGCTAAAAACACAACAAAAATAAGAAAAAGCCTCTGAGCTACAAAAATAGATAATAATAGTTAACATTTGCTTAGTATTTATTACATGCCAGATACCATCCTGGGCTCTTTGCATGGATGATCATATTTAATTCTCACAATAACCTTATTAAACAGATAATATTATTACTCCCATTTCATTGACAAAAAGACTAAGCTCAGGGATGGTAAGTTGCCTGAGGTTGCCTTGTGGAGTTAGAATCAGGGCCTGTCCATTTGACCACTATATGCTTCTCATAAATGTGTCTATTTGTAATTTCATTCATGTAGTAATACACTTGGACCCCAATTCAGTTCTTTTTATTCTAATTTAAATGCAATTCCACCAAATCTGGTTATCTGATCACCTTAGAAGTATCAAATTAGAAAGATTCAGAGCAGGGCTCCTGTAAGCAGGAAACATTAAAAACACAGAAGACTGAAATAGGAACTGACATATAGCAGCACAGGATTATCCAGAGCAAGAAAAAGATAAACACAGTTTTGGGAAGGAGAGGGTAGAACTATGGAAATGGGAACTACCATTTGTTGAATACCTCTTAAGTGCCAGGCGTGTGCCCTTTTCATCTGCCAAGCCTCACATGGCCCTGTCACGCAGGCTGTTGTATCCCCATTTTGAGAAGTCCCATAGCCCACTCCCATTCTCACAACAGAAGAGCCAGCTTGTTGGGTGCAAGGTCCATGCTCTGAACACTGCCCCATACTGCCTATCTTGCACGGATTAAGAAACGAAGGAAAGAAAGAAAATCCTGGAAAGGTTTCTATTAACATGATTACAAGTGAAATGCTTTTTGGCACTGAAGAGGGATAATAGCTTCAGTTACCTGGAAAATTTACTCATCTGAAATATAGCTGATGGTGATAAATGAGGTACTACAGTACTTTTTCTTAACTTAAAAAAAATTCAATCTTAGAAAAAGTTTAAATTTAGTTTCCTAAATTTAGGAAGCCCATAAACTAAGGTTGTGCAAATGGGGGATTTTTCATTTGATGACCTATCTTTAACTGCTATTCTTTTTTTAAAGTAGCAGTATTGGGGTTTTGCTTAGTGAACATTCTTAGCAAATTCAAGGCAAATGTGCTAAGAAATAAAGAGTGGCATGAGAAGCCACTTGGAAGGGTTAGAAATTCAAAACAGAAACATGTGTGTGCATTATGCGCATGCACACATACACACACACACACACAGAACTCAGCCATACATTTTCAGTTAGCAACACCAACTAAATGAAAGAGCTGGGCTCATCCCATTATACAACACATTTTTTTCGTTTGCATCCCTTATTGCCTAAAGGCTACTGTGAATAGGGAAACAGCAGGAAAACATTCTCACAAAGAATGAGCTCCTCTAAGTAATATATACAATAAAACTGTCTAGCATATTACCAAAAAATTAACTAATAAAGGCAAGTCCAGTTTTCTTGTGATGTTGAAAGTGTGCCCCATTTCATTTAGCTGTTTCTCAGGAAGCATGTTATGCCCCTTTAAAACTGCAGACTTAATGCCTTCATGCACAGCCTCTCCCCTCCCTGCCCAGGACCCCTTGCCTGGGTGTAAGCCCTGGTGCCCACTTAGGCATGATTACCCCTGGTGCAGCCCTGCCATTGGTGTCTCTCTCAAGGGAAAGAGCTTGGGGTAGACGATGGTAAACATAGGCTCACTACACCGATGACAGTGCCCCAGAGGGCAGTGCAGCAGCTCCAGGAGACTTCTGGGTAATGAGATTGGAGACAGAAAGTTCAAATCTGGAACACAAGAGAAAATCACATACATGAGTAAAAAATCAGACTTCCTTAAACCAGGCTTCTCAAAATACTTCTCTTTGTTACCAAATAAGTTCAGTTACTTAAAAGTACTTCATGTTGAAAATTCTGTATCTGATTTATAGGCACTGAATAAAAATCTAACATCATTTGGAAATGAAAGGAGTTTTTTATATTTTTTATAATAAAGGAAAACACAAATTCACTCATTTTAAGAACAACCAGAAGCTGTCCTGAGGTAGAGGCAGGGAATGAGAGAGAGAAAATATTTTTTAAGAACAAAGATCAAAAGGCATAATTCACCCAAAGAAGGTTTTGCAAACTTTAATAAGAGTCAGAGAATTTTACACATACTGGAACTAAAGACTAAAACTGACTTTCATTAAGTTGCTCCCTAATCTATCAGGCATTCAGTATCAATCATCCACCAGGGCTAAATCATATTTATTGAAGAGAATGAAAAGGAGGAATCAAAAAGAATGAAAAATAATGAAACCAAGCTTTTCCTTGTCTCACTCCCATAAGCTATAATTAATAAAAATAGACAGCTTCCTTCCCAGCTTAGTCTGAGCAACACAAAAGAGATGTTTAAAGCAAAACATCCCCGTGACCTAGGCAATCTTGAGGACACATTTACGCTGGGTTTCTACTGATGATGAACATCCAACAGAGAGAGAAATGGTCATGCTGAGGTGCAGTCTAAAAATTATCAATTCATCCTTGGGAAGGAAATAAAAATCATCTTTTTACCTTTTACATCCGTCCAGACTCATCAGTAACACTTAGAAAAATGGAATTTACTCACTGGTGAACAACTATAATTTCTGTTTAGTTTTTAAAACCAACTTTGCACTAGGCATTTCTGGAAGGATAATGTGAGATGTTTTTGTATGGGCTCTGTTTTTTAAGAAAGACGAAACATTTCAGTTTTAAAAACACTTGAAATGTATTTTTCATATTAATATTGCCTAGTGCTGTCTTAAAGCATTTCAGACATACACCCACAATACCTATCAAATCTGTGCACTGCCAAATCCTTTCCAAATTCTAGCTGGCACGCTGCGACAATACTGCCAAGAGCTCCCGGTACGTCTCCTCCTTTAGGTATACACATTGCTCAGATGCGAGGAGGTAGCAAGGGAAAAAAACCTGCTCTACTGACATATCCAACTTGAAAGACAAGATCTTTCCAAATTTCCCCTACTGCCAGCCTTTACTTCAACCAAATACACATTCCCAAACACAAAGTTCTTCCTTGAAACCACACAGTTGAACTTGAAAGCACTGTCCTTTGCAATTGACAACCACGTTTTAAAGAATGCTGCTTTCTGTCTGTGGGGGGTGCTAAAGTGATCAGCGTTAATAAAATATCAAAACTATTTTTCTTATTAGAAAAATCCTGTTGCACAACAATGTGAATGTACTTAATGCCACTGAACTGTACATTTAAAAATGGATAAAATGGTGACTTTTCTGTTATGTCTATTTTACCACAATAAATTTTTTTAAAGATGAAAGACAAAACAGGTACACAAAGCACAATGTTCACTAAATGAGACAGAAAAATTAAAACAAAACAAAACAGAAGTCCCATGTACCTTTCGGAAAGCTGTGGTAGGTATGATACAGACTTCTCATGGCCAATTCCTGCAGAGGGAGGACGTGATCATGCGCTGTCCCTATGGCCTTCACCTCGGCTGGGAGGAAAACGGTTCGAGGCCCTGATGAAAAGGAAAGCAGCTTCGCCTCAGAAACCTGAATGGGAGCACCACAGCTGCAGAAAGACACACATTCACAGCATTATTAGTAATAAGAAAAAGAATATAGGTGCCGATAAAATGTGTTAATCAAAATACACATTTGAAAATTGATGACACTGCTGAATTGCCAGAATTTTTTTCAAAGTGAACAGATGCTATCCCGGGTTCCTTCATAAAACCTGGCCTAGAAATCTAAACTCATCAGTTGGAACTCAGCTAAATCATTGCCGAGGCGCAGTCACTTCCAGCGAGGACAAACTTTAAAGGAACTTTCCTTCTTAGGCTCTACACAATTTGCTTTGTAAATTCTACTTTTCTCCATTTTATTACCCTCTCCAAGTATGTGGTTTTTTTTGAAACTCTCAAAAGAAAAAAAGAATACTTTGTTGAGTAACAACATCTTGGCTTAATATAATTTTTGTATAGAAAAACTTAAATCCACAAAGCAAATAGATTTTAAATGGCAGAAGATAATTTTATTGGATCCTTCCATAAACTTGTGGGGAAAATATTCTTGGCATACTCAATAAGCCAAGTATCCATTTACCCACACCATCATTATAACGGGATGTTATTAGTCATTTTAGTTTTTGCTAGGCTGATTAATGGAAATGTCTCCTTGGTTACCAATGAGTTGGATCACCTTTTGTTAGGTTTATTGGCCATTTATATTTCTTCTTCTGTAAACTGTCCATCTGCATCCTTTACCTAATTTTCTACTGAATTAAAATATATCAATTTGTAGGAACTTCCATATTGGTGCTAACAATTCTTTGTCATATGCACTGAAATATTTATCACCAAAAATGTTTTTGTCTTTTAACTTTGCATATGGTTCCCTTTATTAGCAGTCATTCTTTTCTGATGTGAAATCTACCCACTTATTTCCTTCATGGCATCAACATTTTCTGAATTTCTCAAGAGGGTTACCCTAATTTGAAGATTGTGCATATATTATCCTAAAGTTTCTTCTGGTATGTTTATTGTATTTTTACATGGAGTTTTTTTTTTTTTTTTTTTTTTAAGACGGAGTCTTTCTCTCTCGCCCAAGCTGGAGTACAGTCTGCAATCTCAGCTCACTGCAGCCTCTGCCTCCTAGATTCAAGTGATTCTTCTGCCTCAGCCTCCCGGAAATCTAGGATTACAGGTACCTACCACTACGTCTGGTTAATTTTTGTATCTTTAGTAGAGATGGGGTTTCACCATGTTGGCCAGGCTGGTCTTGAACTGCTGACCTCAAGTGATCAGCCTGCCTCAGCCTCCCAAACTGCTGGCATTACAGGTGTGAGCCACCACACCCGGCCTTTACATCTAGATGTTTTATCTATTTGTCTTACTTGGTTATATAATATAAAATAGGACACAACTTTTTTTTTTGTTTTACCAAATGGAAAAACAATACTGGTAGCATTATTAAACAACACTATCATTTACCTCTGAACTGAAATGTTCTCTTTATCATATTAAGTTCCCATATACCCTGGCACTGGCTTCTGGAGTCTTTAGTCTGTTTCAGTGATGTATTAATTTAACTCTGTGTCAATTCTATAGTGTTTTGATTATAATACTTTATAGAAGAGTCTATCATTTGATAAGTCTGCTTTAACTATTCTTGTTCAATTTTTTTCTTGCAATTCTCAATTATGATTCAGTTTGAACTTTATAATTATTTTATCTACATTTCCCTAAAGACTTCCAGAGATCTGGATTAGAATTAACATTCATTTCTATGTTAAGGCAGGTAATTTGATAATAAATTTCCTTATTTGTAAACATGGTATGTCTGTACTATCTAGCTAGTGCTTTACATCCTATCCTTTAATACACATTTTTCAATTTTCTCCATATAGATTCTGTTCCTTTCTTGTGAAATTTATTACTGGAGATTTAAATAGGTGGTACAAATATGAATGACATTTTCCCCCTGATTTCTAATTATTGAAAGCATAAAGAAAAGCTGTTGATCTTTGTATGCTATCTTATATTTAGCCACCTTACTAAATTCTTTTATGTGTCTGAAAAATTTTTTTTTTGGTAGAATATCTTGAGTTTTCTAGGTATTCAAGTATATCACCTATAAAGATCTGTCTAGTTCTTTTTTCCCAGTATTTATAACATCTATTTCCTTTTTTTCCATCTTATTCCATTAGACAGATGGTAGGGGCGACAGTGGGCCCTCACTCCACCCCTATTCCTGATTTTAAATGGCTGTACTTTGAATATATCATAATTTAATATAAAAATTATTATTGGCTGGGCACAGTGGCTCACGCCTATAATCCCAGCACTTTGAGGGGCTGAGGTGGGTAGATCATGAGGTCAGGAAGGAGACAGAGACCATTCTGGTCAACATGATGAAACCCTGTCTCCATTAAAAATACATAAAATTAGTTGGGCATGGTGGTGCATGCCTGTAATCCCAGTTACTTGGGAGGCTGAGGCAGGAGAATCGCTTGAACCTGGGAGGCACAGGTTGCAAGTGAGCCGAGATTGTGCCACTGCACTCCAGCCTGGGTGACACAGCAAGACTCTGTCTCAAAAAAACAGTTATTATATATGGCTACAGAATTCACCAAAAGTGTTTCTTAACATACCAATATAATCATGTTTGTTTTTCTTTAATATAATGTTGAAGTAATAAATTATCAATATTTTAAGGTAAACTTTAAAACATTATTTAAAAATATAATCCTATAGAAAAGTACACAAATCACAATTGCTCTGTGATTTTCACAAGATGAACACACTAATCACCACCAAGGTCAAGAACAAGACCTTCAGAAGACCACCTTGGGTCCCACTGCTAAGCAAAACGCATACCCCAAAGGGAACCACTATTTCAAATTCTAACATTATAGCCTGGTTTGGCCTTTTTGAACAGCATGAAGGTTGCTGTGCCTGGTTTCTTTCATCAACATTGTATTTTTGGAATTCACCCATGTTGCTGTGTGTACTGCAGTTTATTCATTTTCATTGCTGTGTAGTAGTGTGGAACTACTACAAACCATGCCTCCATAAAAATTTGTGTATTTTATTTGGTACATATGAGCATATACGTTTGTGAGGAACATACTTAAGATCAGAACTGGGCCTATTGCAGTGAGGAGAGACAGACATTAACATATAATAAGGGAGAGTGAGAGCTGTATGACTTTTGATAGTAATAATATAATGACCTTTTCTCCTTCAGAGAGTATGCTGTGTCATCTACATGTGCATTCTTGTGGGAACTGCTACACATTTACCCTACTCCTTTTTAGCAAAAAAAGTTTTTCTTCAGCAAAAGTAAAAGGAAAGAGGAGAAGTGGATACGGAGATGGAAGGAAACTATGTCACCTAGAAACAATAAACCTGGACTTGGACAAAGAGTCTGTCATCTTGGCAGAGCTACTTAGGCTACGTACTGTTCTGAGAATGTATTTATATAATTCTGAGTTGACTTTTTTCTTTAGCACTTAGAAAATGTAGTTGTACTGTTTTCTGGACTTCAAAGTTTCTGATGAGACATTAACAATCTTTTTGAATTGCTCCTTTGTAGGTAATATTATTTCTCTGGTTGCTTTTGAAATTTTCTTTTTATCTTTTGTTTTTTTCAGCTTTGCCTATGCATAGTTTTCTTTGAGTTTATATTGCTATGCTTCTTGAAAATATAAATTTGTTTCTCATCAAATTTGGGGAAATTTTCAAACATTATTTCTTCAAACATGTTTGTTGTTGATGTTATCCATTCTCTCCCTATTTTCCTTCTAGGATGCCAATTATACATGCAAAAAACTCTTTTATATTGGCTGGCAGGTCCCTGATGCTGTGTTCATTTTTGTTTTCAATGTCTTGTCTATGTGTCCTTCAGATTGGATCATTTCTACTGATCTACCTCCAAGTTCAGTGACTTTTCCTCTGTTACAACCATTATGCCATGAAGTCCCATCAAGTTAATTTTTTACTTCAGACACTGTATTTGCAATTCTAGATTTCCTTTTTTTAAAACAGTCTCTATTTTTCTGGCCTTTTCATTCATGACTTCATTGAGAATAATTATAACAGCTGCTTTGAAATCCTCGTCTGTCATTTCAACAATCTGGGTCATCGCAAGTTGAAGTCTCTACTGGTCACCTTTCTTCTGGAGGATGGGTCACATTTTCCTGATTCTTCACATGTCTTGTAATTTTGGAATGTTTCCTGGATACTGCGAAAGTTTATATTATAGAGACATTGGGTTCTCTTATATTCCGCTAACACTTAAAAGTAATTAATATTTTTGTTTTAACAACAATTAACTTTATAGGCATCAAACTACATACTCAGTCTCTTAAATGACAGTTCCAATCACACTTCAGTACTTTCATTTGCAGCCAGGCCACTTTGGTACTGCTCCATGGTTTTGGGTATCCGATATTGGGGGCAGGCAGCCCCTACATAAAAATGGACTACTTTTAGTATACCGATTTAATCCAGAACTCAGAATACATTTCTCATACAAACAACTCTATTACCCTTAGTGGTTATATTAATAAACCATTAGAATAATATTTTACCAATTTAGACACAAATCCAGCTATAACTGCTTGTTTACACAAGAAAAAGCAAAGCAGTGGCTTCCTTCCTTCCTCCCTCCCTCCCTCCCTCCCTCCCTCCCTTCCTTCCTTTCTTTCTTTCTTTCTTATATAATCAAACAACTGGAAAAAATCATCCTGTATAGCAAATGTGCCAATTACCATTCTCTAAAATTCTAACATAGGATGAACCTCTCTTTCTGGCCATAATGTAGAAGAACTTGAGACATTTACTCCTGTAGTAAGTAAAACCCAGAAAAAATAAAGATCATTCTTTTCCATGAGGCTAGCAAATAGCATAGATGCCACAAAGTTGTGACAGCCAGTCTCCACGTGGGCCCCCAATGGTCCGCTATCCCCATGTAGTCCCCTCCTACTGTGAATAGGGTTGACCTGTGTAATCAGCAGGATATAACAGAAACAATGGTGTGTGGCTTTCAAGCTAGGTCATAAAACACAGTTCTATGCTATACATTTCCGTCACTCTACCTTTCTCTTAGGGTATTTATTATTTGTATTATAGTTATTTTTGCATATCAACATAAACATCTAAACTATGTTTTTCCCACAATTTCTAGCACTGTGCTGGTTTGCTAATGTTCACTAGTTATTTGACAAATAAACATAGAATAAGGAGAAGCTAACTTTGTTTGCATTTCCATGAATACCAAAGATAATTTTATGAGACTCTGAGATTTCTTAAAACTGCAACATTTGTTATTTACTATTTTTATACCTGTTTATAAGTTTTATATCCCATTGTCTCTCTATTCTCCCTCTGAGATGTGAATCTGACATATATATGTATATCTCAGACTTTTCTCATATTGTCCCACAAGTCCCTAAAGCTGTGTTCATTTTGCTCAGTTGTTACTCTAATTCTTGCACCCTCCATCTGAAAAGGGTACTGCAATTGTTTCAGAGCTTGTACAGCACAGAAGAAGCTGTTCTTACATGCTGGGCCTACATCTGGGCCAGATGCAACATATGACAGCAGTGAAGAATCAAAGGAGTTGATCTCTCAGGTCTCAAATTAAATCACTTCCTTCAAGAGGACTAGCACCAACTTTGTTCAATTATTTAGGGTTTGCTTGACTCCCTGGCTAGATCAGAAGGTCCATGAGGGCAGGTACTGTGTCGCTTAGCTCATCACTGTATAGCCATTATCTCACACAGTGATCAAACAGAGTAGTTGCTCAATAAATGTTCACTGAAGAAACAACTGGACCAAGATTCTTGTTCTGTAGCAAGAAGGGCACTTTCTAGGCTTCAAATATACCAACGACCATTTGCTAGATTTCCTCCAGACCCTTGTGCTACTACCCCTTCCCTCTCCTTTCCTTTAGGCTGAGGCACTAAGCACTACCAGTCTGAACTGGAACCGGAAAGTCCCTTTTCACATATCCAACAGATAAGAGAGGCAGAAGAAAGCAGATTCTTAATGCTGTTGTCAAAGCTTCAGTGGTTACCATCTATTAAAATTCTGAACACATTTTGCCATAGAAATATTATATGCATACAGTTTTTTTGGGTGCAAAATAGGTCAAATGACTCTTTAATGAGTTTGCTTAGGAATGTAAGGGCCAGAGCTGTTTCTATGAAGAAAGCATTCTGAGTTCTGAGTTAGACGAACAGAGTAAAAATGCCTCGAGATTACAGGCCATTTGTAAGTAGGGCTGCTTATTCCCTCAATTCTTCTAATATTAGAAAACTGGTTGTATGATACTATCCTGTTAATAATTTTATTTCTCTACTACTACTAACAAAAGTTTAATAATAAAAAAGTAGACTACTACCTAATAATTTGTGTATTTTCCCCTACTGTTTTGTTTTTCTAAAAAGATTTGGTGTTCTCATCAAATTCACTACCACTGCTACCAGACACCAAGTCAAAGATTTCAAAATATCTCTCTACTTAGCACAAATAGAACATTCTAGTAGTCAATAACATCTATATCTATATCTATACCTATATCTATATCTAAACAACAAAGTATAAGGCACTTTTTCTTAAATTGGATTTGTGTCCACATTGGTTAAATAAGCTACTCCTTATTTGTGGCAGAGAGACAGATCACATTTCAGTGTGGTCTCTGAAGGTTTTGGTGTGGGAAAAAGCGCTTTCAGCTTTGGAGCTTGCTTGCATCATTCTGTATACCATGGTGATTGTGGGCATTTTATTCACCACCTAGAAAAATTAGGCTGTATTAATGATCCTTTAAGAACTCATTTAGGATTAATGACTACATAGTATCACAGCTGTGACATAATCCACTGTAGAAAAATCACTAAGCTAAAAACACCTATTCTCTTTCCGTCACAGAAGATTCCAAAATACATCTCGTAGCTTAGAGTTCACCAGCCTACATAGGCACTGAACTCATCTAGGGCTTTCCAAAGATAACAACGGCGTAAGTTTTCCTAAAAGAAGGCCGCTACTCCTAGGACTGCCCTTGGAGCTATACTATGCCAACGGGGGAGTGGCTGTCTTCTATGTATACACTTACTGTCTGTCATTCCATTTCTTGCCAGAACTACACATAGCATGGGCCAAATCATTCAGGATGATGGGGAATAGAAGGGGAGAGTAAAACATGCTGGTTAGGTGCCCCTGAGGGGGTTCACTGCTGCTTAAGTGGGAAAAGGAAGGTCAGTCACACGTGGGTCCTGGTAGTTGACTGGTCCCATCTTGATCCCTGGCCACTCAGGGAAACACTTTAGGGTGGTTCTGTGCCAGTATCATAGAAGGAGAAGATGAAGCCATCTTTCCAAAAGCCTGACTAAAAAGGAAAGATTATTGCTGCTCTGAAAATAAAAGCCCATTAACTGAAATATCTGTTTTGGTTGCTAGAATCATGATTTATTTTGAGGGACTATCTCAAATGTTGAGTTCTAAATATTTCCAACTGGTAAAATCCTAGATACTAGGACTGTCACTGCAGTAAAATTGTCATTGCAATAGGCTTCAGAGAAAGAAAACCTTCTAAATTAATGCTGATTCCTCTACTTTCTGTGACTGACACCACAGAGTTTATAATGGTATGTATGGCAAAGTATGTATAACAAACCATCACGTATACAATAGTTACAATTTTATTAGTCAGTTCTACCTCAATAAAGGTGGGGTGTGGGAGGAAACTAAAAGTGTTTATTTCCATAACAAAAAAGGTATACATGGATTCATTTTTCTTTAGAAAATAATAACTTATTGACTGAACCCAGCGTGCAATACTCCAAACTGCCTGAGCTAAAGAGACCTAGTCTATTATCTTGGCTTCACAGAAGGTTCCCAAATACACCTCCAGCTTGGAGTTCATCAGCCTGTACAGGCACTGAACCCATCGAGGGCTTATCCGTACACAACATAGAAGACAGCCGCTCCCCCTGTTGGCATTGCATAGCTCCAGGGGTGGTCCTAGGAGTAGTGGCCTTCTTTTAGGAAAACTTGATGCAACTGTTATCTTGGGAAAGCCCTAGATGAGGGCTTTCAGTGCCTATTTATCCTTAGTTTCTGAGGATACTTGGTTTAGCATATTAAGGGCAAAGACAAAATTGAACAGAAGTATCAAAAGTAGTTAATCTGTTTTTTAGTTCAAAATGTGAAATCAGCCTTACCCACTGCACCCGATGACTTTATTGTACAGATAAGATGGCAAGCCTTTCAGGTTTATGTTGTTATCCACGTATACATATTGTAGTTCTCGAGATCGACCTAAATCTGAATGAGAAAGGAAAGTGCTATAATTCCTATTTACAGTCATCGTTATGTGAAATATAAAATCTAACATATAATATTAGAAATATTCAAAAATTTCTATTCTGGAAGAAAATCATAAAAAGTGTTATATAAAGTAAGTTATGGGTCAGCCTAAACAAGCCTAGTTCTGCCCCTTGACACAGATTCTTTGCTTGGCCAAACTTTAGTCAGGTTCCCAAACTTTCTTCTAAGTCCATCTGTGGACCTTGTAAAATCCAGTTTTAGCCAAGAACTCTTCTAAGTCAGTTTAGCAAGAACCCCTTACTCAGGATACCTGATTGAGTTCCTCCTTTCTCCCTCATCCCCTGGGTCTGATCACCCTGGCCTGTCTTCAGCAAGAATTCTATTTGGTCAGTCATCCCTTTTCTTGCCACAACTACATACTGTGTCCTTATTCCTGAAGTTTCCTCTGAGCAATTTTCCATCCACTGACCACCTTGCTCCTTGGCTGTAAATTTCTACTTGCCCATGTTATTCTTAGAGCTGGCCCAATCTCTTTCCCCAACTACCCAGTTGCAGTGCTCCTTGTACCTAGGCTGATGGTCTCAAAGTCTTCCTTACTATGCTTTAACAAGTGCTACTGAATAACTTTTCCTTTAACACCTTACACAAAGATTTCCTGTGTCTCACCTCCCATGGGCAAAGGTGGATGGGGGAGGCCTAGGCCTCAGGCACTGGCTAGGAAGGGGTCTTATGATCCAGGCAGATATAAGAATAGATAGAACTTCCCCATGAGGAAGAAGTAAAGCAGAACTCAAATCCCCAAATCCCAGTCCTGTAAGATGTAACAGTGGCATAGACAAGACTTAAGGGCCAGAGAGCAGGGGCTGTAATGGGTATGAACCTGGAAAGGGAGGAAACTGAGAAAGGGGGCCCTCAAAGAAGGATCTACAACAGTAACGGGAATGTCAGAAAGAGGCAGAACTCAGGTATTTCCCAGAGGTGGCAGGGCAGTGAGAGGGCAGAGTGGAAGAGGATCCAATGAGGAAATAAGGCTGAAAGTACAGATGGGAATTCCTGACAAGTACAGGTAGCAGGGACACTTCCCAGGTATCCAGGCCACCCCTTTCCATGTGCCTAGGAATGTGTGACCAGCTCTCCTCTCCACTCCTAAGCACTCGCTGACTAGGGCTATTTGTTTTTATTGCCACAGAGGTACACAACAGTGTCCTGAGCAGTCTTGCTAATCCTCTGCTCTAACATAATATGGCAGGGGTAGGGGGTGGTGGTGCTTACGCCTGTAATCCCACCACCTTGGGAAGCCAAGGCGGGCAGGTTGCTAGAGCCAGGAGTTCAAGACCAGTCTGGGCAACATGGTGAAACCCTATCTCTACAAAAAAACAACAAAAAAAACCCAAAACAAAACAAAACAAAACAAAACAACAATTAGCCAGGTGTGGTGGCGTCTATCTCCAGTCCCAGCTACTTGGGAAAGGCGAGAAGACTGTTTGAGCCTGGGAGGTCAAGGCTGCAATTAGCCAAGATCATTCTGCTGCATCGGGCAACAGAGCCAAACCCTGACACAAAATTTTAAAAAAAGAGAGAAAGAGAGAGAAAAAGAACATAGTCTTTGAAAGGTTTTCTAGGGTTTTGCTTATGAAAATAGAAGACAGACTGAAGGAGAGCTCTTCCTCCTAATCTTTCTTTAGGAAAGTCAAAAGAAAACCGATTTAAGTGTTAAGGACCTTTAGGCACTATGCTAGGCCTTGGAAATATAGCTATGAATACAGCATTAACTGATGTGGAAACAGACAGGAAAAACAGTAACTGTAATACAATCTGATCACTGCTATTAGACAGGCTGGTTGAAGGTCTGATGGTTCACAGATGGGTTCTAGACAATTTGTCCCAGAAAGCAGGAGGAGCATAATATAAAGTTAAGGTAAGAGTTTCCTGGGGGAGAGGGTAGGGAGGGTTAACATTACTTCCTGCTGGTCCTATTACAATCATTCTGCAGTTACAAAAAGGCAACAGAATTTCCCTTAAAAGGGTTACAACAATTTACACCCCCACCAGCTACCTATGAGTGCACTTGCTTCCCTACAGGAAGCAAAACGTCATCTTTTTACATTTTTGCCATCCTTATAGGTAAGGAAAGGTATCCTGACATTGTTTTAACATGCATTTTTCTACTTATGAGTTTGAACATTTCAAACTATGTCTGAGGGGCATTTATATATATTTTGTAAACTGCCTGTTCAAATCTTATTCTCATTTTTTGATCAGGTTTTTGGTATTTCATCCCTTGTTTTTTAAGAGTCCTTTATGTATCAGGGACATCAGTTCCTGGTCTGCGGTTTATGTTACAAATACTTTCTCTCAGTTTGTCAGCTGTCATTTAACTTTGTTGATGGTGTATTTTTGTCATGCAAAATTCTGAAAAGTGTTTTCCAACTTATCTTCTTTTTTTAAATTGTCTCCAGATTCTGAGTCATAGTTAGGAAACCTCTTCCCCGTGGCACACAAATTTAAGCAGAATTCACCTATGTTTTCTTCAAGTGTTTGTATGTTTTCATTTTTCTTTTCCTTTTTTAACATATAGAGCCCTAATTCATTTGGAATCTATTCTTACATATGGCATAAAAAGTACAGCTATTAATTCCTTTCTTCAAATGCTGATTCAGCTGTCTCAGTGTCATTTATGAACTTTTTAGTCCATTTTTACTCCAGTACACCAAAAAGAAAAAAAGATCTCTAATACTAGAAGAGAAAAAAAGTTGTAAAGTGTACATATTCCAGAAGAGAATAACTGTGGTGTTAATCAAACTGTAAATATGTAAAAAAAATAAAAGAGAGAAAACCCCAAAGATTTCACACCAAAAAAAAAAAAACTAGAATTTATAAATGAATTCAGTATAGCTACAGGATACATTTCAACATATAAAACTCACAGTATTTCTATACACAAATAACAACCTATCAGAGAAAGAAATCAAGAAAACAATCCTATTTATAATAGTATTTTAAAAAAATACCTAGGAATAAAGTAACCAAGGAGGTGAAAAGATTTATACACTGAAAACTATAAAAAAGCTGGTAGGAAAAATTGAATAATACGCAAATAAATGAAAAGATATCCAGTGTTCATGGATGGGAAAAATTAATATTGTCAAACTGTCCATACTACCCAAAGCAATATACAGATTTAATCGCTATTAAAATTCCAGTGGCATTCTTCACAGAGATACAAAAAAAAAAAAAATACTAAAATTCATACGGAGCTACAAAAACAAACAAACCAAATGGCCAAAGTAATACTGAGACAGAAAAATAAAGCTGGAGGCATATCATTTCCTGATTTAAAATTACATTACAAAGCTATGGTAACCAAAACACTATGATGCTCGAATAAAAACAGAAACCTAGACCAATGGAACAGAACAGAGAGTCCAAAAATGAAGCCAAGCATATATGGGTACCAAGAAGACATAACAGGGAACAGAAAAAACTGTCTTCAATAGATAATGCTGGGAAAGCTGGATTTCCACACGCAAAACAATAAAACTAGAACTTTATCTTACACAATACACAAAAATCAACTCAAAATTGATTAAGAAACCTAAATATAGGACCTAAAACCATAAGGCACCTAGAATAAAACACAGGGGAAACACTCCTTGACACTGGCTTTGGCAATGATTTTTTTGATATCACACCAAAAGTTCAAGCTTTTGGTGTGATATCAAAAATATTTTTGGTGTGAAAAACAAAAATAAATAAAGGAGACTACATCAAATTAAAAAGCTTCTGCACAGCAAAGAAAACAATTAACAAACAAAAAGGCAACCTAATAACTAGAGAAAAAATAACTGCAAACCACATAACTGATATGAGGTTAATATCCAAAATTTATAAAGAACTCTTACAACTCAATAGCAGAAAAACAACCCAATTAAATAATGGGCAAACCATCTAAACAAACAGTTTCCCAAAGAACATATACAAAAGGCCAACAGCTATATGAAAAGGTGCCCAACATCATTAATCATAAGGGAAATGCAAATTAAATTCACTATGAGATTATCTCCACACACCTAAAAGGATGGCTATTATAAAAAAGATAAGAGATAACAAATGTAGGTGAGGGCATGGAGAGAAGGGAACCTTAGTACATGTTAGTGGGACTGTAGATTGGTGCAGCCATTATGGAAAACAGTATGGAGGTTCCTAAAGAAATTAAAGATAGAACTACCACATGACTCAGCAATCCCTCTTCTAGGGATATATCCAAAGGAGATACGATCACCTCCTCATAAAGACATCTGCACTCCTATGCTCACCGCATCATTATTCACCAAAGCTAAGATACGGAAACGATGTCAATGCCCACTGATGAATGACTAGATAAAGAAATGTGGTGTGTATACATGATGGAATATTTTTCAGCTTTAAAAAAGAAAGAGATTCATGCCACAACCTGGATGAATCTGGAAGACATTATACTAAATAAGCCAGGCACACAAAGAAAAATATTGCACAATGTCACTTATATACAGAATATTTTTTAAAAAAGAGTTTAATACACAAAGAGAATGAAACGGGTTACCATGTAGGAAGAAGGTAAGAATGGAAAATAGCAGATATATAGAATGAAGAAGTTTAGAGATCTAATATACAACATGAGGACTACAGTTAATAAACTTTTACTGTATTACAGAATTTTGTTAAATTTTAGCCACTCTTGTCATGAAAACTATGTGAGATGATAGATATGTTCATCTGCTTGTCTACAGTAACCACTTTACTATTTGTTTGTATCCCATAATGTATTATAAACTTCAAATATACACAATAAACTTTATTTTAGAAAATATATATATAACCTTCTGCAATAGAAAATAACACTGAATAGAGGTCATACAATTTGGAAAGGAAAAATGTATACCCCATATACAGGTTTTTATGTATTTTTTAATGGTGATGGTTTTAATGAAAATATTTTTGATGAGTGTGCTTCCATTAAAGCTAGAGAAGTAAATTTACAATGAATTCTGGCTTTATTATAAACAAAATATTTATGTATATATATATATATTTGAGATGGGAGTCTCGCTCTGTTGCCCAGGCTGGAGTACAATGCCGCGATTTTGGCTCACTGCAACCTCTGCCTCCCAGGTTCAAGGGATTCTCCTGCCTCAGCCTCCTGAGTAGCTGGGATTAGAGGTGCATGCCACCATGCCTGGCTGATTTTTGTATTTGTAGTAGAGACGGAGTTTCACCATGTCGGTCAGGTTGGTCAGGAACACCTGACCTGATCCACCTAGTTCAGCCTCCCGAAGTGCTGGGATTATGGTGTGAGCCACCCGCCTGGCCAACAAAATATTTAAACTTAGAATAATGTCAAGTTTTATTACACCTACTTTCAGTTTTTGATATTTTTTCAAGTACTTTAATGCCCTAAAAAAAATTAATGTTCTAGAAAAAAACCACAGGAGTGCACATTTTTCCTTTTGTCTTAGGCTTCAAATGTCTCAACATGGCATTGCCAGATCCTGCCTTGATTCCAATTTCTGCTATTTGGTTTACCATGGATTTCTCTGCATTAATTTTATTTTTTTAAATATTGTATTAAAATGTAATTTATCTTAAAACAAAAGTAAATGACAATCACTTAAGGCCAGAAGTTTAAGACCAGCTTGGGAAACAGAACAGCAAGATCCTGTTTCTATAAAACAATTAGCTGGGAGTGGTGCCATGTGCCTATAGTTCCAGCTACTCAGGAGGCTGAGGCAGAAGGATTACCTGAGCCCAGGAGTTCGAGGCTGTACTGAGTCACAGTTGCACCACTGCACTCGAGCCTAGGTGACAGCCCAAGACCCTGTCTCAGAAAACATAAATGGACGGATGGATGGATGGATGGATGGATGGATGACTTTTAGCTGAGCATTGTGGCCCATGTCTATAGTCCCAGCTACTCAGCTGAGGCAGGAGGATCATTTGAGGCCAGTAGTTCAAGGCTGCAGTGAGCCATGACTGTGCCACTGCACTCCAGCCTGGGCAACAGAGTAAGATCCTGCTTAAAAAAAGATGCCGGGCATGGTGGCTCACACCTGCAATCCCAGCACTTTGGGAGGCCGAGGCAGGCAGATCACTTGATGTCAAGAGTTTGAGACCAGCCTGGCCAACATGGTGAAACCCCATCTCTACTAAAAATACAAAAATTAGCTGGGCGTGGTGGTGTGTGCCTGTAATCCTAGCTACTTGGGAGGCTGAAGCAGAATTGCTTGAACCTGGGAGGTAGAGGTTGCAGTGAGCTGAGATCATGCCACTGCACTTCAGCCTATGCGACAGAGTGAGACTCCATCTAAAAGAGAGAGAGAGAGAGAGAGAGAGAAAGGTGTTAACCCAGAATAAGTTACTGAAGAGAATAATTTTACACAGTGGGGATATGAGGACTCGTGTCTAACTATTCACTTACAAGGCATGTGAACAGAGCTTCTGTTTGCTCACATGTTAAATGGCATAACAGTACCTGGTCCCTCAATCCGACCAGTTGCAAGGTCACTGTATGTTCCAAAAAATAAAAAAATCTGTGATATTTAAATCACCATACAGTATGTTTTTTAAGCATCAGACTAGAGAATTACCAAAATATTGCATACTGTTAAGTAAACATTCATGGACATATCTGTTGGTATAAAAGGCAATACATTTATAAAACATAGATGGGAAAAATATAAATACCAGAATCCACTTGCATCAAACAGGCCTCAACATTGCACTAAGAATTCCTATTTTAAATTTCTTCACTACTTCTCTGGTATACATATAAATCCTTAAGTCACAAATAGAAATTTGTAGACTTCTAAGGCACATAGAAAATGTTGGAATAATTTTTTCAAAATGAAATTGCATTGATAACATGCAAATGATCTCTGGTCTCAGATTTGTCTTCCAGAGTCCCTAGAGAGGTCATAGAAAGCAGGAAATATTCTTTACCTCGGTATATGCAATGGTAAGGGGTGTGGCATACTAGTTAAGAGAGCAGGAAGGAGCACAGACTTGGAGTCAGATAACCTGGGTTTGAATCATTGTTCTGCTTACTAAAAATGTGTTGGTCAGTTTCCTCATCAGTATATTGGGGAAAATAAGGCTGTCCTCAGGTTTAGTGAGAATTGCTAACAAGGTTTAAAAACTATCAAGTAGAATTCTTGGCACACATCCTTCTCCAATATACAGCATTTACTGTTCTCATTATTATTAAGTGGCATATTTGGAAGTAAGGCCTACAATAGAACACCAATTAAGAGAGAATTCTCTTTGGCATGCAGCAAATGGTAGTAACACTTTTCTATAACTGCATAGAAAAGAGTTTGAGGCAGTGGCCTCTAGAGACAACGATTCATCCCCTCAAACCAAGGACACAAAATGGAACATGACAGAGGAAGCCCTTCTTTTCTCTATACTGCAAAAGAGCTTGTGCAAATTAAATGAGGTGAAGTGCAAAGATCACACAATAAAGTTAAATACAAGTTGACACTTGCTACTTCTTACATAGTTCAGTCTTCTTTCCCTGTGTTAGTTTTATAAGAAAAAAGGAGTTGATAATTTTAAAACACTAATAGGTTCAGATCTTGTCTTAGCTTTTCAATATTCCAGATAATTCAGTTTGCACCTCCTGGCTACCATGAAATAGCCTATTTTATGTTAAAGCTCAAAGAAAATCAGTATCAGCTATGTTCAGATCTATTATATATTAGCTAGCATAATGCCATGTGGACATGAGTATGCAAAGCAGACACTTAAACTTTCCAAATACACAATCTGATACAGAGTAGGGAAGGGCAGTACTGAAATTAGATAATGCAGTGGGTGCAGGAGTCCGAACTGAGTCTGAATCCTGCTTCCCCACTTCCGCTTCCTGACATGAAGAGAAATGAAATACTCTGAGCCTGCTTCCTCTACTGTTACAAGGGGATAAGAGTACCTTTCTCATAGAGCCGTTATAAAGATTAAACAACATATACAGTGCCCAGCTTTATTCCTGGCAAAATAATTGGCACTCAATACATCTTAGTCTTTTACCTCCCCCTTCTGAATACAAAGAGGAGATCACAAAACAGTGTGGGATGATGAAGAGAACCAGCAGGATGATGAAGAGAACCAGGCAGCAGCTCTGCTGTTTCAGCTGGCACAGCACAGCCTGCTGGGGAGGCCAGGACACCACAGCACTGGGCAAGGTCACAGGCTGTAAAGGCGTTGCTGTGACAGCCTCTTGAGAGCCTGATCCTGGCCAGAATGCAGTCGGCTGGCAAAAAACCCCAAGCACAATGGAATGGCATTCGTAATCATGAGGCTGAGATACGAACATGTACTTCATGCGAAGGCTTTGAGATACTTCTTATATTCTTCAGACAAAAAACCTTCACTCAGTAATTAACTTTGGAAGAGACCACTCATCTACCAACCACTGGGGTGGTTTGTTTTCTTTCATGCAAAGGCTTTGAGATACTTCTTACATTCTTCAGACAAAAAACCTTCACTCAGTAATTAACTTTGGAAGAGACCACTCATCTACCAACCACTGGGGTGGTTTGTTTTCTTCCTTTTATAATATTAATGCACCAACACCTTACAATATTTTTTGAAGTTCTCATGCAAAAATGCTCAGTATGTGAAATTTATAAAGCAAGGAAGCTATCTGCACAGATGCTACAGCCATAAAGAAATTTTTCATGTGGCTTTTTAAAGTACTGTAGTGTGTCCAAAATATTTCCTTTTTTTTTTCTTCCAGACTCACAGATCAAAGTTTCTGACTTAGAAATCAGCAAAATCTAGAAGCCCTGCACAAACTCCAATTCTTTTTGTTTGTCTGTTTTCAACCTCAACTCTCTGGCATATGCAGTCCACGTGGCTGAAAATGGAACAAAAAGCTCCTGTGTATTGAGGCTACTGCCCTTTTAACCATACTGTAAAAGCAAGCATGGAATGACAGCACAGGAGTGGACAGAACAGGATCTGTGTGTACTTCATGCTTACCAGTATGAAACTCATTTGTTTTATCAAAAGGTGAATGGTGTATTCTCATCAACAAAATGATGGAGCAAAAGAAACGACAACATCAAACAGCAAAGCAATCAAAATAAATTGTTTAGAATGCTCTCTCAATGTTAAACCAATTATCACAGTTCAATAAATCAGACAGTCATAATTACAATGTTTTAAATACTATAAAATGTGGACTTCTTAGTAATGAATTCAGAATTCGCAGTATATTCCAAAATAATTCTTAAAATGAACTTAAATTACCTACATGATGCTTTTTACAAAGAGAACCCTTCAACCACTTTGTCAGAGCAATAAATTTTTAAGTGCTAGCTTCTTTAAATACACAAAAACACACACAGACTCCATTAACTCTTTTACAATGTCTCTGTCTTTCTGGTCTATTGAGTTTTTACAAAATAAGACTTCACAGTGAATTATAATTTAATAAGATACTTTAGACATGGTAGATCATCAACTGTTAAATTAAACTAAAAAGATTTTAATGAATTTGAATGACTGCAGGTTCCTTTGCTGTTGTTTTAAATATTCATGCTGCAGCATCTCTATTTCTGTTGCACAGTTCAGGTAACGAAGAGATGATAAGCAATGGGCTGGGCACTGTGCTAGATGTTTCGGGTACAAACATGAAGACACAGTTCCTGTGCTTCTTTACAGTCTGGTTACAGAGCAAAAACAGTTAATACTGACTTATGTAGTATTTATGAGTGGTATGTGTTTTATGGATCTTATCTAATTCTCACAATTGTGCTATGAAGTAGGTGCTAATATTACCCTATTACTGAGACTTCAATAAGCTTCCTAAGTCCAAGATTACATGGTAGAGCTGGGATTTAAAGGCACATCTGCCTTTTCACCATGATAGGAGTTAGACAGCCTCCCCCATGACATCATTTCTACACAAGAAGGCCACTCGCATGCAGGGCAGGGAGTAGTACTACCTAGCAGGATGCACGGGGGCTGAGGGTATGAGAGAGCTGGTGCCCGCCCAAGGCATCCAGGTGTAGTATCAGAATTGGGTCTTGAAGCAGACATTGTCAAGGAGATAAGTCATGAACAAAGTTTCTCTTTGCTTCCTTTAAAGGACTAGAAAAAGAAATACCAAGAATTCCTTCAAAGAAGATCCTGCAGAAGGAAACTGGCTGACTGTCCAGTATGGATTTGGGAAATACAACAGTACCATGGAGGCTGTGTGAAGAGCAAAATGTCTTCACTGTATTGTACCTCGAACTGCTGCTCAGCTGCACTATGTGCCTGTTTCTCTGGTTTGTTTGGAACTTAAGAACTTTACTGAAAGCTGTGACTGATGGAAACTCCAGATTCTTGCTTTTAAGTCAATTCATAATATCTTCCAGACTTCACTAGTACTGCACATTCTTGACACTATTTATAAAGCTGTGAGTTCTAGAACCAGAATAACAAAAAACTCTTCTGGTAAGCATTCTGCTTGTGGTACTAGCCCTCATACTGCTATTTTTCTAAACTTCACATTGTGTCCTAAGAATGAGCAGCATTTTCTTTTTCTTTTAATTGATATTCAGGAGAACAGGGCTCATTTTCTGATTATTAATCATGCCCCACCCCTAAATCCTACTCTGAAACTTAGAGAAAAATAAAAATTTGTTCATTTAAAGCTCACCTAATCTAGGTGCACTTTTCTCTTCATACATTGGCATAGTAAGTCAACACCGGGCCCATGCTGCAACGCCAGGCCCATTTCACGTGGCCAAAGCCACATGAAATAATACTGTTAACTTCCTAAGAAAACCTAACACGAGAGCAAAACCCTTATCCAATGAAAGAAAAACAAAGCATTTTCAGAAGACAGTAGAATAGGCCGGGTGCGGTGGCTCATGCCTGTAATCCTAGCACTTTGGGAGGCTGAGGCTGGTGGATAACCTGAGGTTAGGAGTTCGAGACCTGCCTGGCCAACACGGTGAAACCCCCAACTCTACTAAAAATACAACTATTAGCCGGGTGTAATGGCAGGTGCCTATAATCTCAGCTACGTGGGAGGCTAAGGCAGGAGAACCACTTGAACCCAGGGGTGGAGGTTGCAGTGAGCCGAGATCACGCCACTGCACTCCAGCCTGGGTGAAAGAGCGAAACTCGAACACAGTAGTCTAGGCTTAGATGAGTAAGCGGCACAAGGATAAAGAAGAGTTTTTGTTACAAATACTTACAATAAGACAGAGCTTAAAAAGAAGCATTGCACATCCATTTCCTTGACAACATTTGCATTTCAGAGCTGTAACTTTTCTCCTGAAACAAGATCTGTATGGATTTTTGTTAACAGACTAATACTCTCATTTTTTCCTACTGCTAGATTTTGAACTTGTTTTCAAGACTTCTTTTCTCTGTTTTCATTATGCCCTTGAATAGAGACCTGCCCAACAATGACTACAGAACATGATTTTGTTCTATAGTAATTTTGTCACATGTTTGGGTCCTCCTCTTGAAAGCAGCTATCACACCTTCTACTCAAACACAGAACTCACTCCAATTTCTGGGACTTTCTGTCTGTACTAAAGTTCTTAACACTGAAATTTATTTAAGTCCATAAATTCTGCAAATCAGTCCCATTAAATAATGATGTCAAGGCCTAGTTCTTCAAACTGCAGATGAAACGCATTCACAGTTCAGTACAGTATAGTTTATACTTATCTCTAAGTCTGAGATTAGGAAATTATTAACTGGTTTGCAACTAGTTTCAATACTAGTTTGAAGTTTAAATAGTTTTACTGTGTTGACTTAATTTTTATTAAAAAATAGTAAGCAGCATTCTTTTCCTGACTTTCTAGGCAAATATAAAGAAAGTAGGAATAAGAGGCAATAGAAAAAACAAGTACAGTTAACAGATCTATGCCTTTTATATCGCATTTACAACAAGAGGAGGGATTTCGGCATGTGCTTTGAAAATGCCTAGGAGCTAGTTTCTAAAACTGCACCATTACTTGCTATGTAATTTTTCTACACAAGGCATCCAATTCTTACAAACAGATACAAGTACTACCACTACAAAAAATCTGTTGCTTGATAAAGGGCCAGTTTTATACCCTTATCAAAGTCACAGCATGTGACCTGCAGGAGTGGTAGAATCGCACTAGAACATGAATCTCTGCACTCAGGTGCTGGCTTGTCCACTAAAATTGTTCTATAAACAATTTTAGGTTAGTGCAGAGGTACATTTATTTTTAAAAATCTATTTATATTTGGTATTTTTCAAACATCATTTCATTATGTAGCACAAGTATCTGATATACAGACTAACTCTTCCCAAGAAAATAAACACTACTATAATTTCCAAGAGATAACTCTGGGGCTGGTTTAGAAACCCAGGTAATTTTCCTTAGTAGAAAGTTATTATCTACTAGCTGTTAAGCTACTATATGGTAGTTTATGCACCAGCTATTCTGCAAATCTCAATGTCCTGTGCCAAACATTCCTGATTAAGAATTTAATCGCTTTTTTTCAGATGGAGTCTTGATCTGTCACCCAGGCTGGAGTACAGTGGTGGGATCTTGGCTCACTGCAACCTCCCTGGTTCAAGCGATTCTTGTGCCTCAGCCTCCCGAGTAGCTGGGATTACAGGCGCCTGCCACCATTCCCTGCTAATTCTTGTATTTTTAGTAGAAATGGGGTTTCACCATGTTGGCCAGGCTGGTCTAGAACTCCTGACCTCATGTGATCCACCTGCTTCGGTTTCCCAAAGTGCTGGGCTTACAGGCATGAGCCATGGTTCCCAGCCCAATCGCTGTTTTTTAAATTAACATTCAATAAGAATTCCATCCCTAACGTGGGTACATTTCTTTTCTTGTTTTCTTAAACTACAGGAGTTACTGGCACTGAGTTTGGCTGACATGGCATTTCCTGGGAGCTCACTAAAGGATGGTCTCGCATAGTAAATTTGTGAATGGGCAACCTCACGATCCTTACATCTATTACTCAACATTAAATAAGTTGTAAACATGCCTGGATAATTGGACTTATTAATTATGCAATGAAAACCAGAAGTACACGGTTAAAAAGCTTCAGAGAAAAAAATCCTTTTCTTTATATCTCCCTACACTTTCAGAAGCCAAGAAATGAGTCGCAATTCTCTGAGCTAGTTAACAAAGCTATATTGAATCAAAAGCAAATATGCAAGTTTCAAGGCCTCTATTAAATTTCATAGCACTAGGCTCAAGCGACTGCTTCCTCCTCCTCCTTGCTGATAGTCACCACTGTGAACAAAGATTCTATCTGTAGAATCGTCTGTCACTCAGTTGTGATGGCACAGTAATAACAACATCCTTTTCTTTTGATGCATCTATTCATCTTAAGAAGAACATAGTCAAAGAGTCTTAATGGTTTCAACAGTATTACAAGTGACTTAAAGAAGCATACTCAAAGACTGTTAATGGGTTAGACAGTATTATAAGTGATTTAAGTCATCCTTACATATGACATCTCTGGTTATCTTTTGAAGAGGCTATCTTTTCAAGAGGCATTCCTTTAAGAAGCCACATCAAAACTGATTTTCTCCTAAGTCACACTTCTTTGGGCAAGAAATTGAATTCATTAAGTGGCTCCCCAAAATAAGATGCCCACCTCCTATCTCTGGGAGCGATATCACAGCATTCATTTCATAAAACTTGCAAGTTCCTGTATTATGCTTGTAGAGTCAAGGTTCTCAGAACACAGGAGCCTTCTAATATTTGAAAACCTTAGGGGTACACATGGGTGTATGTACACGTGTGTGTACGCAGTATCTCCAAACTACGGTAAAGAGGTACCCCTATTTGCTAAGTTTTTAAGAACAGTTCAGTTCTCTACAAAGAGCAGTGCCAGAGGCTGCATGCTTTGTTTGACTCTCTCCCAGATAATTCTTAGTATTAGATGGCTTCTGTTTTTCACAAAACAGTTCATGGAAAGGTTTTAAGTACATAAATTTAATTGTTTTCTTCCTAAAGACTTAACTGAATTCCATTTCCAAACCCATCTTCATGGTCGCAAAAACTGCCCCCAGAAACAGAAAGACAAGACTGAGGAGACTGTGGCTATTTTGGTCAGCTTTAGTTTCTTCATCTCCATGGATTATCCTGCCTCCAGTCTCCTGAAGCCTTCCTTGAGTGACCTCACACAGAGATTTCTAGCTGTCTCATCCATTTCTTACAAAGAATATCCCATATATCAGATGTAGCAAGGCCACCGGTGCTTGTATTTGCTCCCTGATCCTTTCTTCCTGCTGATCTCAAAGAATCCAGTTTTAGACCAGGGCAGAGCATTGCTTCAGGCAGCCTGCTTCTTTTATACCAGATAATCTTCATCATCATCCTCTTACCTGTACGCTATTCTAAACTAAAGTAAAACCTATTCACAGGCCCATGTTCTGCCAGGGCTGTAAGCCTTATGAGCCAGGATGGTGCCCAGAGCCTTGTGGAAGCTGCTTCCTATCTGTGGTTACTTCGGCTGTCATGAGGCATCCTCTTCAAAGTGCGGAGCCGACCCTCTTGCCTCTAAAGCTCTTTTTACAAAGATCATCTACAATAACAACAACATTATGAATAGTAGTATAAGTAACCCCAGAGTTCAAAAGCTAATCTGTTTCTGGTAGCATCTGAAAGTCAAACCACAGTAAGATAAGGTTGTTTATAATGAAGCTTGCAGCTTTACTCTGAACTCTGGTATTATGCCAGTAAGTTGCATTTTATGCCACACAAATCAAACCATCACATTCTTTCTCTCCCTCCCTCCCTCTCTCCTTGCCTTCCCACATGTATTGCCAGCACTGACTGCAACATTCTGGCAATCACTTGGTAGGGAGTTGGCACTGGATTGGTCGCATTTCCATCTCCATTAGGAAGTGGTAAATACAAGTTTAGGTAGTTACTACAAGGAGAGGTGGTGAATATGACGAGGCTAAAAAAAAAAAAAAATTTTAAAGACAGGGTCTTGCTATGTTGCCCAGGCTGGAGTGCAGTGGCTATTCTCAGGCACAGTCATAGCTAACTGCATCCTTAAACTCCTGGGCTCAAGTGATCCTTCCACCTCAGTCTCCTGAGTAGATGGAACTACAGGTATGTACCACCATGCCTGGCTCAAGAATAAAAAGTTTTTTCAGTTAGATATGGTAACCTCCAAGTTGCGTCTTCTCATTTCAGAGTCATCTGCATTTGTACGGTGCTTTGTAATTCTTATACCTAAACTATCGTATTCGACTTCAAAATAACTGTAAAGAAAGCAGGATAAACGTGGTCTCTGGCTCACAGAAAATAAAATTGATGAAGGTCAGACAGGTTCTGGTGATTTACTCCAGGTCACATACTGTCACAGTATGGTGGAATCAGGCTGTCACCTGGATCTTTGGATTTGTAATTTGGTGCTTATCCGCCATAATTGGTCTATGACCTGTGGGGTTAGTACAGCAGGTACTTTTATTTTTAAAAATCTATTTATATTTGATATTTTTCTCTCTTGAAAGTAGTTCTGATTTCTTGGAAATGTAGCTTCTGAAACAGCCTCATTTCATTTTGTTAATTTTATAAGTACAAAATTTAATTGTATTTATCAAAAATAATCTCCTTAAATTTGATTACTTCAATTGATTTTGATGTATCCAGTATTTTAAAGTTACCTTGAACATATTAAATTGAAAGTAATATATGCATTGTATTATGTTGGAAAATATTTCCTTTAGGGAATAGTAAATTATTCATTTTACTGCCCTCAGAGATGAATTATTCATTATAAAAATGCATTTATGAGCAAAATCATATGATGCTTATTGTGGCAGTTTAAGGTTTGAGGGGCCTCATATTTTAATTTTTTAAAATAGCACTTTTGTTTCTTACAAGTTAACAAAACTATGGAGTTATCTATAAAATAAATGTACTGTTTTATTAAAGGCCTATGTACTTTGACATATAATATGTCAAAATGGGTCAGCTACAGAACTCTATAGTGCATAATAGGTTATTTCTTAGCCAAGCTGACATTTCTAGCTCAGCAGGCAGTTCAGCCAATTTTAAGGTCTCTAAAGTTTTGTAATTTGGTTATCTGGCAATACTAATTATTAGGATACCCAATATCAATTTTGTTTTGGGAGAAGTAAACATCTAAACCAACATGTTTGTACCAGTAGCTATCCTTTCATATCATTCAATACCTTAGACACACTCTCTCTCTCTCTCTCTCTCTCTCTCTCTCTCTCTCTCTCTCTAATTCCTTTCTCAGAGGAAATCATCTCATGTATTTTGTCCCTAAACACAGTTTTAGCACAGATTTCTTTTTTCTAAAGTGTAAAATCCCTAGCTGAAATAAATTCCATTTGTTAACTAGGAATGAGGCTTTGTTCATTGCAAAAAACAAACAGAGAGAAGCAATCGTCAAGGTAAATAGGAGGAGGGAAATAAATTAATTGGTCCTAGTCAAAGAAACAAAGACTTTCCATCTTATTCTTTGGCTGTTTTACTTTAAACACAATCACTTACCAAGTGGCAAAAATGCAAGACGGTTTCCAGCCATGGAGAGCTCATTAAGGCTGGGCAGCTGGCAGAGATGGCGCGGCACATACCATAGACGATTTCGGTCCACAGCGAGGTACTGCAGAGAAAGGCACATGTGAAGCCTCTCGGGTAAAGTTAGCAAACGATTGGTAGAAATGTCTAGTGTCTGCAGCTCCTTCAAATCGCCAACCTCTACAACCAAAATCAAAAGTAGGATAAATTGCATCCTTATGAATTGAAATAAACAAAATGAATCAGTACCATAACAGTTTAACCAAATGAAATGAGTAGCTGCAACTATTTCCATAAACATGAATACTGAAGTACAGGATTGTTGGTGAAAATGCAAATAATACAACCTAGGTGGGTGTCTTTAAATTAGCCTGCCAGAATTTCTTAAGTGGAGAAAAGGCTGGCTGGCATGGAGAAAAAAAGAGACACAAAGTGGTGAATCTGAACCAGAAGTCTGTCACTATGGCTTCTGCATCTTGATGAATCAAAATTGTTGCTAGGGCGAGAAAAGAACAATTACAGTCACTTTGAGGAACCTGGTTTTTGACACTTGTGTGATTTTACCATCCATCAAGGTAGAAAATGGAGATTTTATGAATAATAGCACTAAAGTAAGTGCAACTTAGATGGATGGTGTTTATATGAAGTAAATAGATTTCTAGAGTAGAAATTAGAATCTTTTGGAAATTTTCGCCACAGTAAAGATTATAACAATAAAATGAGATACAGTTAAAGAACATTTTTAGATATTGTTCAAGCATGTGGCTTCTTTTAAAAAACCCAAAGTATACATACCCTATAAGGATTTAATTCCCAAATTAAATATTTCCATTTATTCCAAAATTCCCTCATCATTGATGTCTACAGTTCTCATCTGTTCCATGGTGAGTACAATTACGTCCTTTTCATACATCAAATCACTAAGACTTGAGTGAAGATTAGGAAGTTCCTTACAAGGAACTCAGTCCTTCTCAGGGAAAATCACCATTTTAGGGGAAGGACATTTACTCTTTCCCAGGACAGTACATTACACTGAAGACTCTACAGTTAGCACTGTGCAGGACAAGTCCACTTTTACATCATGTAGACTTAGATGGTGAAGACCACGGTGATGCCATCTCTTCCCCCTCTCTCATCCTGCCCCGTTCCTGAGCCAGTCCTCTTCGGTTAAGGTTGGCTATGCTCTACTACTTGACAGCACCCCTCTATGCACATTCCAGTTTGTTCAAGACTTGGATTAGCATTAGTAATGTCTTCTCTACTGCATAAGAGTCTTCTGACGTCTTGGATGCTGAATTAAACAGATTAGCTTTTCTCATTGCTACAGGCCAGGTGGTGGCAAACTATGGCTCACAGGCCAAATCTAACACATGGCCTGTTTTTGTCCTGCCTGCAAGCTGAAACTGGTTTTTTACATTTTTAAAGGATGGTAAACAACAATAAAAACAAAGAACATGTGACAGACACCACATGTGGCCTGCAACACCTAAAAATATTTACTATCTGGCCATTTACAGAAAAGGTTTGCTGATCTTTGCTACAGACTTTTTTTTAGTAGAAGCATTTTAAATAATTATTTTACTTTATAAAAGTAATACAAGTATAAAATACCCTAACTTAGTTACTTTTCTAATATTTACAAATTTGTGCTAGGAAGTTCATACATTATTGCTCAATTTCCTCAATACTGAATAAAATACACATCTGCAGCAGTGCAGGCAGGCAGGATTCAGTATACAGCCTGTGACTCTGAAGGGGAGTTTTCTACTTGAACTTAACTGGGGCACAGAGGAGTCAATTTCATGCTTGGCTCCACTGGCACAATATTCTACCTTACTAAGTCTCTCTATCTCTTTCACAAAACAAAAATGCTTCTGATTTTGGGTGTGTGGGGATAAAACACATGGAAGAATCATCATATTTTATGTCATAAGAAGAAATACAAAGAAAAAAGAAAAAGAACTAAATTTAAAAACCAAAAAATAACTATGTGGTTATTTCCAGACATACCATGAGCCATGTCAAGACAAGGATGAGACAAGGCCTCTGCCACTGAGAAGCACATCACACACAACGGACAAGGTGCAAAAGGAGCTCAGAGCAAGTTACGTGAAGGCTTGGAGAAACTCTTCCAAAATTTCCTGGAGATGGGAATTTGAATATGGCACAAAGAAAATGCATAAAGCATTCCGAGGGCACAGGGGTGGGGCTAAAACCATGAGGAAAGGCATGGAAGCGAAAAATAAAGCTGCACAACCGCCTCTCTGGGAACCAACAAATACCAAAGACACCAATGGGAGAAGAGCAGAAAATAAATCCAATACAGAGACAGAGCGTGGTAGAGACGGGAATGATAATAAATACTGGGTAGAGGAGCCTGAACTTACTATTTTGAGAATATGACACTCCTGAAGATTCTTAAATGATGAAAGGATGTGTTTTGGAAAGGTTAGACAGGAAATATGAAGATAGGCTGACAAAACAAGTAGACATTTGACTAGAACAAAGGCAGTGCATTAGAATTTGAAGGCAAATTCCAGAGGTAGTAACAAAAGCATGACCTAGGCTTGATTGCATATGGAAAATAACATGAAAAAGTCAAAGACAGTTACAAGCTTCTGGACTATTACACTCCAAGTGTGCTGATGCCAATGCTAAAAATTTATTTTTATAGAAAAACAAAATGTCATCAATACCTCTGAATTACATTATTTACAAACAATCTACCTAAAGGTATTTGAGAAAAATCCATCAAAATTTACATAGAAGTAAAATAATAAATAAAATAAATGATTTTGAACTATTTCAAAAATAATTAAATGTGCCATGTAAAAACATTTTGTTTTCTGCAAAAATTACTAAGGCTTGCACTTGTTCTTCATTTTTAATTTGTTTTGCATTATTGTAAAATAACAATATGTAATTATGAATTTAAATTTTGATGAGAAATATTAAACACTTAAGAAGCTTCAATAAAGACCAAGTAGGATAAACACAAAGAGACCCACACCTATACACATCATAATCAAACTACGAAAGACAAAGATCTTGAAAGCATCAATAGAAAAATGGCTCATCATGTTCAGAGGAAACAAGATAACTAAAAATATATAGTTAAAAATATACAGCTAAAAAAAGTCAGCACAGTAATTGAAATTGCACACTAAAAGTATTTATCTAACATGAAAAAAGGCAATAAAAGGAGAGGTACAGGAAAAAAACATACAAGATACATACACTACAAATGGCAAAATGGTTGATGTATTAATAAACACAATCATATCAATAATTACATTAGATGTGAACAGACTAAATAACCCCATCAAATGTGAAGAATGTCAATTGCATAAAAAACAATATGCTATCCATAAGAAATACACTTTAGATTCAAAAGCACAAATAGACTGAAAAGTAAAAGGATGGAAAAAAATACGTATCATGCAAAAAGTAACATAAGAGAGAGCAGTTATGTTCATATAAGAAAAAAATAGACAAGAAATACTATAAAAGGCAAAGAGGATTATTCCATAATAGTAAAATGCATAATATTTTAGAAAGGTAAGTTATCTATAAATATACAGACATCTAACAAGAGAGCCCAACATTATATAAAGCAGAAAACTGACAGAACAGACATTTCAACATGATAGATGGTGATTTTAACACATTACTCTCAACAAAAATAGAACAACTAAACAGAAAATCAGAAAGAATACAAAAAACTTAAAACTACACAATTAACCAAATGGGCTTGGGCCATAATCCTAAAAGACACAATCCTGAAAACCACAAATGTTGAAATCCTCAAAGATCCAAATCCAAAGAGTGTAAAATCTTGAATAAAAATCACAATCCTGAAAGACCAAAATCCCAAAAGTATAATTCTGGAAAGAAATAATTTTTAAAAATTCTTTTTTAAAAAAGACACTTACATTTTTAAAAGAGGGTTTATTTTAGAAACATAAAAACCTAACAATATTTGATAGGTCACTTTACACAATAAAATAGGCAATAACATATATTTTTTTTGGCAAGCATAAACACTCAGATATATTAATTATAGTTGCATGGGTATAAGTTACAAGCAGAAAAACCATATTCATAAGGAAATATGTCAAAAACCAAAATGCATAAATGCATACAACTATGGTTGACAACTGTGTGCAGTCAGCTTTGTAACTGTAGTCAGCTGCATGAAATACTGTAATGAACAACCTAAGTCTTCTGAAGAGATCAGTGAAAAACTGTGATGGGTCATCACCGAGTACACAGCTATCCATATGCAAAGAGCCAGTCTCTTTGGACATCTCTTCATTTACTGAGGAAGGTTCAATCTTTTTCATACATGCACAGTGCTTATACCCAAAGTTAACACTGTGATAATGCACTTTTATGGACTGAAATTTATAAAAATGCACAAAACAAATCACAACTCTAGAAATTTTTGGACAACTTATACGTCCAGTGTTGGAAATGATTCGAAGATGAAATACTCAGCATAGCAAACTGGCACTGTGTGAAGGGGAAGAAGTTGTACACCATTGAAAAATTTGGCAGGGGAGATTTCTTGCAATTTTTGCCTGCATTTTCACTTCTATGATCTTCAAAACACTCTCTCCACTTGTATTTAGAGGGTGGTTGTGGTCTACAAATTTTCTGAGTATATGCTGTCTATCTGAAAGTCTGGTTACTGCTTGACCGTTACAATTAAGTGATTTTCTGTTTTTATAGCACCCATTATATTTTAAAGTTTATCTTTTACCATTAAATAGCCTCATACATTTAATTTATCACAGCGTTTTTGCAAGGGAACAATTTCACTGATCCTTTCCATTGTGTTATAGGGAAAATGGTAAGAAGGAATGATACTTGGCTTCTGCAATACCAAATCTGTATTAGGGTTTTTCAAAGGGACAAAACCAATAAGATATGTGTGTAGATATATGAGAAGGGATTTATTAGGGGAATCGGCTCATGTATGAGAAGTCCGATGACAGCGTGTCTGCAAGCTGGAACCCTGGAATAACTACAGTGTGTTTCAGTCCCAGTCTGAAGGCCTCAGAACTAAGGATGCCAATGATGCAACTCAGTCTGAGATTAAAAGCCTGAGGACCAGGGGGCTGCTGATGTAAATCCTGGAGCCCAAAGGATGGCAAGCCTGTAGTTTTAATGTCTAAGGCAGTAGGAGAAATGTCTGTCCCTTCTCTGAGAGAGGGAGACCAATTCGCCTCCAGTAATTGTTCTCTCTTGGCCCCTGGCTTACTAAATGGTGTCCACCAATACTGTGGGCAGATTTTCCCTACCTAGTCCACTCAGACTCATGTGCTAGTCTCCTCTCGAAACTCTCTCACAGACACATTCAAAATAATGCTTTACCAAGTCTCTAGGTATTTCTTAATTCAGTCAAGTCAATATCTAAAATTAAGTCCATGAGTCCACTCCTTGTCAACCTGGCACTCATATGCGTCTCCTTAAACCATACTTAATTAGAAAATAAAGACAATAACAAGGTAATAGTTCCACCTAACATGATGCAACTATTCTGGTACAACCAAAATGTACCAAAACTCCTTCCCTAGAATTTGGCTTTCAACATTCAGTATTTTGATCTTTCACAATTGTGACTTTTGGAATTTTATATGTTAGGAGTTCTGCTTTTTAGGAAATGATTTTTTTTTTTTTTTGAGAAGAGTTCCACTCTGTCGCCCAGGCTGGAGTGCAATGGCATAATCACAGCTCCCTGTAACCTCTGACTCCCAAGTTCAAGTGATTCTCTTGCCTCAGCCTCCTGAGTAGCTGGGATTACAGGTGACCACCACCACAGCTGGCTAATTTTTTTTTTGTAGTTTTAGTAGAGATAGGGTTTTGCCATGTTGGCCAGGCTGATCTCAAACTCCTGACCTCAGGTGAACTGCCTCCTTGGCCTCCCAAAGTGCTGGGATTACAGGTGTGAGCCACTGCGCCCAGCCAGGAAATTCGATTTTTCAAGACTTCAAGATTTGGAGTTCTAACATTCAAGATTATATCTTTCGGGATTATGATCAGCACTGCAACCAAACCGACATAATTTGACATATAAGAAGGACACTGCAGCGGAATACACACGTTCTTTTCAAGTATACACAGTGTATTCTCCAGGACAGACTTTTCAAGTATACATGGTGTATTCTCCAGGACAGACTTTTCAAGTATACATGGTGTATTCTCCAGGACAGACTTTTCAAGTATACACGGTGTATTCTCCAGGACAGACTTTTCAAGTATACATGGTGTATTCTCCAGGACAGACCAGAAGCTGGGCTATCAAGTAGGTCTTACATTTAAAATAATCGAAATAGTGCAAAGCATGTTCTCTGACCAAAAGGAATTAAATTAGAAATAAACAACAGAAAGAAATCTGGGAAATCCCAAAATACTAGGAAATCAAACAACACCCTTCTAAATAACCCATAATAATAAAAGAAATCAGAAAGAAACTAGAAAAGTATTTTGCCAAATAAAAACAACCAACACAGATATCAAAACTCACAGAATGCAGCCAAGGAAATGATTACTGGGAGATTTAAAGCTTCTAATGCCTACATTAGAAAAGAAAGTTCTCTACCTTTAGAAAGGAGAAAAAGGAGCAGAAAATAAAATCAAAATAAGCAGAAAAAAATATATAGTAGATATCAATGAACCAGAAATCAGAAAAGCAACAGAAAAAAATATCAATGAAAACTAAAGTTAGTTCTTTAAAATGAAAAAAATTGACAAATCTTTAGCTAGACTAACCAAAGCAAATAAACACATACATAGAAAAAGAAAACTGACTTGAATTACCAAAACTGGAAACAAAGGATGAAATATCACTATTAACTTTACAGAAATTAAAACGATTAAAAAGACACACTAATATGAACACATTTATTTCAACCAATTAGCAATTTAGCTAAACATATTTTTAAAAAGACAAAAATTATCAAATTCAAGAAGTCATTAAAGATCTAAACAGATGTATCACAAGTTAACAAATTGAATTAGTGGCTGGGTGCAGTGGCTCATGCCTGTAATCCCAGCACTTGGCAGGCCGAGACAGGTGGGTCACCTGAGGACAGGAGTTTGAGGCCTGCCTGGTCAACATAGTGAAATCCCGTCTCTACTAAAAACAAAAACTAGCTGGGCGTGGTGGTGCACTCCTGTAATCCCAGCTACTTGGGAGGCTGAGGCAGGAGAATCGCTAGAATCCAGGAGGTAGAGGTTGCAGTGAGCCAAGATTGCATGACTACACTCCAGCCTGGGTGACAGAGCAAGGATCTGTCTCAAAAAAAGAAAATTCTAAATACCACAGAACTATTGTAGGATAGGGAAGAAGGCACACAAACTTGAATGAGTTATTCTCCAATTAATTTTCTTTGTTTATTTCTTCTCTAACAACCTTTCCATTTAACTGTTTAAAGAATGCATGTATCCTCCCTTCCACCCCTTGATGATGGCTTTAGGGTTCTGGTCTCATTTGCTTTTGAATGTTAACTCTATTTATAAGAAACAGGACAATATGTTTATCCTCCTTAGCCTCTTGTAGAAAAAAACTAGAATATGTAATCAAGTTGTAAAACTTCTTAGTTTAGCAACTGTTTGACTGTTAGCATACTAAATGATATGCCAGGTGTTCTCTCTACTGTGCAGTTGCTAAACTCACATTTGACATTTCGCTAAGTGAAAGTGATGTTGCCAGGCTTGGATAATAATTCCACATTTGTATAATGCTTTATAGACTCCAAGACACCTTCATCTGTATATTGTCTCATTTAATTTTCAGACTGTGATCACTGCAAGGTAAAGATGAGGAAACTGAGTTAAAGGTTATTACTTGTTCAAGGTAGTACAAAATAGAGCTAGGATCAAATCTCTTTAAGTCTTATAGTCCAGGTCAAAAAGCAAGTACTTTTTTATTTGGTGATACAGAAATCGGTAAACGGTCACTCCCAGCCTTACAATTAAAACAAACTTGGATATACAGAAAGTTCATAGTTTTCCTTGAACCCATTATAGTGCTGAGATTTCAGGGCAGCCAACTGGCCCAGATGCTACAGAGTCAGAGGTACTGTGGGGAGAGATGACATTTGAGCACTAGGCGAGACACAGATGGTAAGAGTAAGCTAGGGTGATTGGTGAATTGCTGGAGGCCAGGTATACACTGACAGAACTGTGTGAAACTCCTGGGGCCGCAGCGTAACACAGGGTGAGTCTGTGTTCCCTTTTAGACTTTTTTCTCCATGAATCCCATGGAGTGCTCAGAAGCTCCTGAACAGGTCTCGCTGTGGTATAGAAGTGGGAGAAGGGAAGAGTAGCCACTACAGTATGTTTTTGTCTTCTTTCTCTAATGTGGAACAAAAGCTTTAATCTGTGAGGAGATGAACGACAAACATTATCACTCTCAGGGCACTGTTGAAATCCTGTTTAATCAAAGAGGCAAAATATCTCAACCTGGTAGAGGAACAGGAAGACATGCTCGATAAGGAGCAATGCCAGGAGAGTGGCAGGATGACTGAAAAGGCCACAGCCTGAGGCACAACAAGAGGGGATGACTTAAAACTGAGAGTGGAGCAGTCACTGTGGGAAAACCTGGCATGCAAATCCCCACCTCCATAGGGATGTGAAGCTTGTAGTAGGTGCCCTGATGGTAACTAGAGCAACAGTAAGGCTCAAACCCACTTCAGTTTCTAATGAAATTAATGCGAGTCTTACACTAATAGCTTAGCAGGAGGGAAAAACCTATAGGTCTCTTAGTAGGAATTACCCATGCCGAAATACAAAGAGAAAGAAGAATGAAAACAAGACAAAATAAAATTAAAAAAAAAAACAAAACAGAATGAAGTATCCAAGAGCTATGGGCCTTTATCAAATAGTATAACATAAGAGGACAGGAATAATATTTTAAATAATAACCAGTACCAAATAGGATAAATACTACTACCAACGCACACACACACACACATACACACAGATGCACGCGCACCCACACTCGCTCTCTCTCAGACTGCGAAAAGCAGAAGATCAAGAGAAAAATCTTAGCCAGAGAAGAGGTACATTGTATACAGCAAAACAAAGATAAGAATTAGTATCATACTTTTTTTCTTCACAAACTATGCAAGCAAGAAAAATGGAGTAGTAACATTATTTAATGTGCTGAATTTTTTTTTTTTTTTTTTTTTTTGTTGAGACAGAGTCTCACTCTGTCACCAGGCGCCAGGCTGGAGTGCAGTGGCGCGACCTCGGCTCACTGCAACCTCCGCCGCCAGGGTTCAAGCAATTCTCCTGCCTCAGCCTCCTGAGTAGCTGGGACTACAGGCATGCGCCACCACGCCCAGCTAATTTTTTTTGTATTTTTAGTAGAGACGGGGTTTCACCATGTTGACCAGGATGGTCTCGATCTCTTGACCTCGTGATCCGCCCGCCTCGGCCTCCCAAAGTGCTGGGATTACAGGCGTGAGCCACCGCGCCCGGCCAATTTTAAAAAAAAAAATTCTTCTCACCCCAAAATTCTCTACCCACCAAAAATATCTTTGAGAAGTGAAGACTTCTTCAAACAAAAGTCATGGGAATTTATTGCCAGCAGACCTACTCTACAAGAAATGTTAAAGGAAGCCCTTCACCAGATGGACTGTGATGCCAGCAAAAACTTGCCTCTACCCAAAGAAATGAACCATGGAAATGCAATAAATGAAGATAAAATAATTAAATTTGTTTTTTCTACATTTTATAAATCTTTTATTTTTAGAACAATTTTAGGTTTATAGAAAGATTGCAAAGATCATACAGAAAGTTTTTATATACCCCACACATAATTTTTTCTATTATTAACATTAGTATATTTGTCACAACTCTTGAACCAGTACTGATACGTTATTATTAACTGAAGTTCATACTTTATTCAGATTTACTTATTTTTAACCTTGTGTCTTTTTCTATTCTAGGATCTAATCCAGGGTACCACATTCCATTTAGTAATCATGTCTCTTTAGCTACCTCTTGACTGTGAGAGTTTCTAAGACTCCTTGCTTTAACAACCTTGACAGTTTTGAGGAGTACTAGTCAGGTATTTTTGTAGAATGCCTCTTACTT
>PVKV010006113.1:0-15343 GCA_004027835.1 Alouatta palliata
GCGCCATTGCACTCCAGCCTGGGTAACAGGAGCGAAACTCCGTCTCAAAAAAAAAAGACATATGGCCAGACGTGGTGGCTCACACCGGTAATCCCAGCACTTTGGGAGGCCAAAGCAGGTAGATTCCTTGAGGTCAGGAGTTCGAGACCAGCCTGGCCAACATGGTGAAACCCTGTCTCTACTAAAAATACAAAAAAAGTAGCCGGGCATGGTGGTATGTGACTGTAATCCCTGCTACTTGGGACGCTGATGCAGGAGAATCGCTTCAACCAGGGAGGTGGAGGTTGCAGTGAGCCAGGATCACACCACTGCACTCCAGCCTGGGCGACAGAGCGAATCTCAAAAAAAAAAAAGACCTCTTTCCCTATGAAGCCTCGAAGGATTGCAGGCGTCTTTCCACACTTAGCTAAAAACATACCCCCACATCCCGACTGAGATCTAGGCAGCCCTTGTGGACTGGGAGGAAGCTGTAAGGAGCTTCACAGGACAGGGCAGGTTCGGACGCAGAGCTTGTCAGAGGGCGTTTGAGGTGGACTCTGTGGTGACCTGGGCCTGGCCACCTGCAGCCCTTGGCGAAGTGAACATCAGCTGTGCTGGTCACGTGACCTCCGCCGTTCCGTGCAGCTGTGCGCCGTGGCCACGTGGCAGCCAGGAGGACCCAGAGTGTAGCAACAATAATTAGCCCATGACGGATCGCGCCTCGTCCAGCTTCCGCCCGGGTCACCCTCTGCTCCTGCACCGGGCAGCGTTTTCCCAACCTCGTCTCCAGGAAACCGACGAGGAGCTGGGAACTCTGGGAGGGGGTCCTCCGAGGTGGTTTGCGCTCAGCCCTGGGGTCTCCGCAGTCTCCGGAGAAACCTCTCGGGCTCTGCTTGGGTCTTTGCTGCTGGGAAGGTTTATTATGTAGAAGACCACAGACCTCAGTCCATCCTCTTTTACTTCTTTCTTTAATTTTTTATTTGTGTGTGTGTGCGGCTGGCGGACAGAGTCTCCCTCTGTCGTCCAGGCTGGAGTGCAGTGGCACGATCTCGGCTCACCACAACCTCCGCCTCCTGGGTTCAAGCCGTTCTCCTGCCTCAACCTCCCAAGTAGCTGGAATTATAGGTGCCCGCCACCACACTCAGCTAATTTTTGTATTTTTAGTAGAGACGGGGGTTTCACCATGTTGGCCAGGCTGGTCTTGAACTCCTGACCTCGTGATCTGCCTGCCTCAGCCTCCCAAAGTGCTGGGATTACAGGCGTGAGCCACCGCACCGGGCTTTTACAATTTTGTTATTTCGAGAATATTATAGGCTGGGTGCAGTGGCTCATGCCTGTAACCCCAGCACTTTGGGACGCTGAGGCAGGTGGATCACTTGAGCCCAGGAGTTTGAGACCAGCCTGGCCAACATGGTGAAACCTCGTCTCTATTAAAAATATAAAAATTAGCTGGGCTTGGTGGCAGGCGCCTGTAATCCCACCCACTTGGGAGGCTGAGGCAGGAGAATCGCTTGAACCTGGGAGGCGGAGGTTGCAGTGAGCCGAGACTGTGCCACTGTACTCCAGCCTGGGCGACAGAGTGAGACTCCATCTCACGTAGCAAATGACAGATGCGTGGAATCCGAAACTGTATTGCTCTTTGATATTGCCTTTTTTTTTTTTTTTCCTCTCTCTCTCTCTGAACATTAGGGCCTTGGAAGCAGCCGGGGGCTTTGTCGGGGAATCAGCAGTTCTTTCCTTTTGAGTGCTGCGTAGTATTCCACAGTGTGGACCCACCACAGTATGTTCAACGGTCCACCTGTTGAAGGGTGCCTGGGTCGTTTCCAGGTTTGTCTGTTTGGAATAATGCTGCTATGAACATTCGTATACAGGTTTTTGCATGGACATATGTTCCCATCTTTTCTGGGATGGATGCCCAGGAGTACAATTACTGGATGAGGTGGAAAGTGTTTTGGGTTTTAAGAGTTTTCCCAGAGTGGCTGTACCATCTTACATCGCCACCAGCAAAGGATGAGGGATCCAGTTTCTCTGTACTTAGAACGGCTTTTATCTCCATTCAGGCTCATGCTGGAAGCCATACATCCCAGCTTTTGCGGAGGCTCCTGGGTTTCAGGGAGAGGTCTGGGAACGGGAGGGAATGTGAGCTTGTGTTTCTATTCTGGGAAATCACCACAGGCTTCGCTCTGGAGTTGGAAATCTCTCCTGTGGAGCTCAGAGCCTTCATAAGCTTATGGGATCCAAGATGCCTCACGACGGCCAGACAGAGAATCCACACAGACCGGGTGCCAGAATTGGAAGCAACAGTCAGAGAGGCTCCATGAGGAGTTTATCTCCAACAACAAAATAGGCAGACTGGGTGTGGCGGCTCACGTCTGTAATCCCAGCACTTTGGGAGTCCAGGGCGGATGGATCACCTGAGGTCAGGAGTTCGAGACCAGCCTGGCCAACATGGTAAAACCCCATCTCTACTAAAAATACAAAAGTTAGCCAGCGTGGTGGCACACACCGGTAGCTCCTGTAATACCAGCTATTTGGGAGGCTGAGGCAGGAGGACTGCTTGAACCCAGGAGGTGGAGGTTGCAGTGAGCCGAGATCGCACCATTGCACTCTAGCCTAGGCAACAAGGGAAAAACTCTAGCTCAAAAAAAAAAAAAAAAAAAAGACAATTGGCTGGGCCCAGTGACTCACGCCTGTAATCCTAGCACTTTGGGAGTCTGAGGGAGGAGGATTGCTTGAGCGTAGGCATTCAAGCCCAGCCTGGGTGACATGGTGAAACCCTCTCTCTACAAAAATATAGAAAAACATTAGCGAAGGGTGGTGGAGAATGCCTGCAATCCCAGCTAATTGGGAGGCGGAGGCAGGAGGATCGCTTGAACCCAGGAAGCAGAGGTTGCAGTGAGCCGAGATTGTGCCACTGTGTGCAAACGCTTAGAATGAACAAAGAAATTGTGAAGCATTGGGGGGAAATATTGCCTTATTTTTCTCCCACCGAATTGCACGCTAGGACAGTCCCACACGCCTCCTTGCTTCTTTGATTTTGCAACACCAATAATCATGCAGGCCACTTTTACAAGAAAAAAAGAAGGCTGGGTGTAGAGGCTTGTGCCTAAAATTCCAGCAGTTTGGGAGGCTCAGGATGGAGATCACTTGAGCCCAGGAATTTGAGACCAGCCTGAGCAACACAGCAAGACTTTCATCTCTACAAAAAGTTACAAGATTAGCCGGGCGTGCAGGCTCATGTCTGTAGTCCCAGCTACTCAGGAGGCTGAGGCGGGGGGATCGCTTGATCCCAGGAGGCTGAGGTTGCAGTGAGCTGTGACTGGACCCTGGGAGACAGAGCAAGATCTTGTCTCAAGAAAAAAGAAAGAAAATAATAAAATGAGTCTCTATTAGTTTCCCAAGAGTCTCTCTTAACCCATGGCTAATCAGATCTCTAGATCTGCCTATTTTTGTTTTTTTAACTTTTTTTTGGACTAATTATAGGGTTAGAAGAGGTTGTGAAAACAGTACGTAGTCTTAGATATCCTTCTTCCAGCCTCCCCAGTGGTGAACGTCTTTTATGACCTTGGGGCAATATCAAATCCAGGAAAACGATGTTGGATAACGCTGTGAAATAGACACAGAGACTGCGAGTTTCTACACCCACGTTCGTGTGTGTGCGTGTGCACCCACAGTTCTACGCAGTTTTATTCCAGGTATAGATGAATGTAACCGTCACCGCCATCAAGATACAGAACTGTTCCGTCTTTGCAAAGTACTCTCATTCATGCTACTTTTTTTCTTTTTTTTTTGAGATAGGGTCTTCCCTCCGTTGCCCAGGCTGGAGTGCAGTGGCACAAGCTCAGCTCACCGCAACCTCCGCTTCCTGGGCTCAAGCAATTCTCCAGCCTCAGCCTCCCGAGTAGCTGGGACTATAGGCACGTGCCACCACGCCTGGCTAATTTTTGTATTTTTTTGTAGAGTTGGGGGTTTCACCATGTTGGCCAGGCTGGTCTTGAACTCCCGACCTCAGATGATCCGCCCACCTTGGCCTCCCAAAGTGCTGGGATTACAGGCATGAACCACTGAGCTCAGCCAAAATTTTAAAAACATTTTTGTAGAAACGGGGGTTTTGCTATGTTGCCCAGGCTGGTCTCGAACTCCTGGCCCCGAGTGACCCTCCCCCCTCAGCCTCCCACAGGGCTGGGATTACAGGTGTGAACCACGTCACCCGGCCTGTTTTCGCTTTGTCATGCTCTTGAGGTCCATCCAGTTTCCTGTCTCAGTCTTTTGTCCTTATTTATTTATTTATTTTTGCTGAGTAATATTCCAGGCATGGCATGGGGGGTGCCGCCGTCTGTTCAACCACCCGACCACAGAAGGGGCTCTGGTTTCCAGTATTTTGCTATCATGAATGAAGCTGTGATGAATGTGTGTGTACTATTTCGGGCAGGAACACGTTCTCGTTTCTCCAGGATGGGTGCCGGAATTGCATTCCTGGCCGGGTGGTATGGGAGCTGCATGTTTCATTTTTGGAGAAACTGTCAGACTGTTTCCACAGCGGCCGCACCCTCTTCCATCCCCAGCAGCGATTCGCGGGAGATCCAGTTTCTCCGCGCCCTCGCTGGATCTGGTGTTTCCGTTATTTGAAGCGGTATCTCATTCTGGTTTTGACTTTCATTTCCTAATGGCTGATGCTGTTCACCGTGTTTTCACGTGCTCGTATCAGATCTTTCTCTTTAAAATAAAAAATTATTGGCCACGGGCGGCGGCTCACGCCCGTGATCCCAGCACTTCGCGAGGCCGAGGTGGGTGGATCACGAGGTCAGGAGTTCAAGACCAGCCTGCCCAACAGGGTGAAACCCCGTCTCTCCTGAAAATACAAAAAGTAGCAGGTGTGGTGGCGGGCGCCTGTAATCCCAGCTACTCGGGAGGCTGAGGCAGGAGAATCGCTTGAACCCAGGAGGTGGAGGTTGCAGCGAGCCCAGATCGCACCATTGCCCTCCAGCCTGGGGACAGAGCGAGACTCGGCCTCAAAAAAAAAAAAAAGAAAAAAAAATCACTGAGGCTTTCCATACAGGAAACAGTAGATGGGTCCATTTCACAGACACACGGAGATAGATAGAGATTTGGAGATGGAGTTTCACTCTTGTTGCCCAGGCTGGAATGCAATGGCTCAATCTCGGCTCACTGCAACCTCCAGCTCCCAGTTCAAGCAATTCTCCTGCCTCAGCCTCCCAAGTAACTGGAATTACAGGCGCGCGCCACCACACCTGACTAATTTTTGTATTTTTAGTAGAGACAGAGTTTCACCGTGTCGATCAGGCTGGTCTCAAACTCCTGACCTCAGGTGATCCACTTGCCTTGGCCTCCCAACGTGCTGGGATTACAGGCGGGAGCCACTGCGCCTTTTTTTTTTTTTTTTTTTTTGAGACAAGGTCTCTGTCAGTCACCCAGGCTGGGGTGCAGGGGTGCAATCATAGCTCAGTGCAACCTCTGCCTTCCGGGCTCAAGCGATTCTCCCGCCTCAGTCTCTGAAGTAGCTGGGACTGCAAGCACGCAGCATGATGCCTGGCTAATTTGGTTTATTTGTTACAGACATGGAGGTCTCACTATGTTGTCCAGGCTGACTCTGAACTCCCAGGTTCAAGCAATCCTCCCACAGTGCTGGGATTACGGACGTGAGCCACTGTACTCAGCCTCCAGTGTACATCCTGATGAGTTTTTACATTCATACTGTGAGAGGAGAGTGAACAGTGGGCTCTGGGTGGGGGATCAGGAACTCCCCAGCACCCCTAGTTTACCCTCCCAGGGCTGAGCTTGCTTCTTCAGGCAGAGAAAATCCCCCGGGTGGACTTAAGTGTTTGCAATCAGCGGTCATTAGTTAATGTGTTTAGGTGAACACAGGTGGTGTGATCCAGGCCTCTGCAGTGTCCACTAATTTTTATTTATTTATTTATTTATTTATTTATTTATTTATTTAGAGACGGAATCTCGCTCTTGTCACCCAGGCTGGAGGGCAATGGTGCGATCTGGGCTCACTGCAACCTCCACCTCCTGGGTTCAAGCGATTCTCCTGCCTCAACTTCCCGAGTAACTGGGATTACAGGCACCTGCCACCAAGCCGGGCTAATTTTTGTATTTTTAGTGGAGATGAGGTTTCACCATGTTGGCCAGGCTGGTCTGGAACTCCTGACCTCAGGTGATCTGCCCACCTCAGCCTCCCAAAGTGCTGGGATTACAGGCGTGAGCCACTGTGCCCGGCCGTATCCACTAATTTAACAGTGACTGACGCATTTCCAGGGTGTCCCACTGTTCTCAGGACACGCCCCTCAATGCTGCCCTCAGGACTCATGCTGAGGTTTGAATGTGCCGCCTCCAAAATTCACGTGTTGGGACTTAACGCCCGGTGCAATGGTATTAACAGGTGGAGCGGGTAGGAGGTGAGGATGAGTTCCCTCCCGGTGAATGAGATTAAGGCCCTCATAAAAGAAGCATCGGGAAGTTTCATTTCTTCTTGCTCTTCCACCAAGTGAGGACAAGGCGTTCCTTCTCTCCAGACGATGCAGCCACCAGACGATGCTTCACCTCCTGAAGCAGACGGCAGCCATCACCAGAGAATGACCTGCCGGCACCTTGGTCTTGGACTGTCCAACCTGCAGAACCGTGAGGAAATCAATTTCTGTCCTTTGTAAATGACCCCGTCCGCCGTCCTTTATGAGGGCCATGAAAATGGACTGAGACACTCCACATCTCTCGCCTGTGCCGCTCCGAACTTGTTTCATGCAATACTTCCCACCCCCAAATTCCTCAAATGCGCCAAGCCTCCACCCAACCTGCCAGCTTTTCTCTGGGCTGCTTCCCGGAACCATTTTCACCCTTCCTTCTCCTGGCCAACTCTTTTCTGTTTATCCTTTTGGGTCTCAGCTTAAACACCCCCTCCTCCAGGAAGCCTCCCCTGATTGCTACCTTCCCGTCTGAGCCCCTGTTCCAGATCCTCACACCTCCCTGGGTTCCCCTTTGGAGACGTCTGGCGGCCGTCTTTATAACCATGATTTGCAGACAATTTAGGGCTTCTCTTATTTGCCCGCTTCCCGCAGGGCAGAAAATTCAGCCTTTCGGTATCTGAGACACTCAGCCTGGAGCCCCTGGTATGCAGTAGGCGCTCAAGCAGACGAACTCAGGAGGGGACTGAAGGGCAGCCTAAATCACACGGCTCAGCCCATTGCGTCCTTCCTGCCGTTTTCCCCGTTCCCCGGGGGCCCAACGGCCCTCTGCTCAGGACGCCAGTAATTGAAAGCAAGTGTTCCCTCCAGAAGTTTCCCGTATCTGTGTTCATCTTCTGCTCGGCTAATTTTATTAAAGTTCCCCAAAGAGAGAATTGTAAATTCATTAGTGCGTGTCTTAGACCAGACCCTCCTCGACGCCGGGAAGGAAAAGATTAGGAGTCAGCTGGGCCTGATGATAATGAAACAGAAGATGCTGAACCATCATTCTTAATTAAACCGTAATGAGATAAGAAGTTGTCGCCGGCTTGTGGGCCTGGCTTGACTTACTCATGTTCCCATCATAAATCTATGATTTATGGTTCTCCTCCCTCAAAGATGTAATTAGTTTTTTTCCCTCTAAAGAAAATCCTAAACATTACTTAGATTATATATATATATATGAAGCCTGGGCCAGAATTGGAGGTTGTTTTTATCTGGCTGGAATAATAACTTCAGTTAGGAAAAAAATAAATGATGGAGGTTGAAAGATGGAGAATTCAAGAGGGGCGATGGCTGGGTGTGGTGGCTCACGCCTATAATCCCAGTACTTTAGGAGGCTGAGGCGGGCAGATCACAAGGTCAGGAGTTCCAGACCAGCCTGGCCAACATGGTGAAACCCCGTCTCCACTGAAAATACAAAAATCAGCTGGGCATGGTCGCAGGTGCCTATAGTCCCAGCTACTCCGGAGGCAGAGGCAGGAGAATCACTTGAACTTGGGAGGCGGAGGTTGCAGTGAGCCGAGATCGTGCCACGATACTCCAGCCTGGGTGACAGAGTGAGAGACTGTCTTCCCCCAACTCGAAAAAAATGAGGAGATGGAGGGAGGTACGGGAAGTGCCCGGTTCTGTCCTGACCCACACTCTTGGACTCTGCCCAGGTGGTACATCTGCCAGGAAGGCCCCTGGTCATTTTAGGGACCTTCCCACTGTGGAAACCATCCCCAGATCCTGCATGTCTCTGAGACTCATAGCTGGTTTGTGGCTACTTTTTTTTTTTATCATGGTAGATCTCGTGGCTGCATGCTTCAAGAATAGTTGGGGTCTAGGCTGGGCATGGTGGCTCATGCCTGTTATTCCAGCACTTTGAGAGGCCAAAGTAGGAGATTTGCTTAAGGTCAGGGGTTCGAGACTAGGCCTGGCAACATAGTGAGAACCTCCCCCCAGCCCCTTAAAAAACAAACAAAAAAGGCCAGGCATGGTGGCTCACACCTGTAATCCCAGCACTGTGGGAGGCCGAGGCGGGTGGATCACCTGAGGTCAGGAGATCGAGACCAGCCTGGCCAACGTGGTGAAACCCCGTCCCGACTAAAAAAATACAAAAAATAGCCGGGTGCGGTGGCAGGCGCCTGTAATCCCAGCTACTCAGGAGGCTGAGACAGGAGAATCTCTTGAACGTGGGACGCAGAGGTTGCAATGAGCCTAGATTGCTCCACGGCACTCCAGCCTGGGCGACAGAGCAAGGTTCTGTCTCAAAAAAAAGGCCAGGTGTGGCACGTGCTTGTAGTCCCAGCCGGGAGCGAGACTGAGCTGGCAGAACTGCTTGAGGCTGAAAGTTCGAGGCTGCAGTGAGCCATGATGGCACCACTGCCCTGCAGCCTGGGCAACAGCAAGACCCTGTCTGGCTTTCTGCTGTCTCCCTCTCCTCCCCAAGAGGGACCAGGTGCCTGACTTAGGGGATGTCACAATCTAGCGGAGGGAAACTGACATTCCTCAAATAACCACACACCAAAATTGGAGCTACAGTAGCTGGACAGGGAAGGAGGGAGCTCCAGGCTGGGGGGGCACTTCGGGCAAAGGCCCAGAGGTAGGACAGCAAGGGTGGGATGGTGAGAGGCTGAGGAGTGAGGAGTTTGCCTTGGGATGTCCGGGAAGGTTTAAAAGAGTGTTTTAAATTGAGGTAATTTACACAGCATAAAATTCACCACTTCAGTCCTGTGCGGCGGCTCATGCCTGTAATCCCAGGACTTCGGGAGGCCGAGGTGGGTGGATCATGAGGTCAGGAGATCGAGACCATCCTGATGAATATGATGAAACCCAGTCTCTACTAAAAACATGAAAATTAGCTGAACGTGGTGGCACGTGCCTGTAGTTCCAGCTACTCGGGAGGCTGAGGCAGGCGAATGGCTTGAACCTGGGAGGTAGAGGCTGCGGGGAGCCGAGATCCCGCCACCGTACTCCACCCTGGCAGACTCTGTCTCAAAAAAAAAAGTCACCACTTGAAAGTGGACAATTCAGTGTTTTTAGTGCATTCACAGAGTTGGGCAGCCATCACGCTTTGTAATTCCACAACGTTCCAACACCCCAAAAAGAAGCCCGGTCCCCTTCAGTAGTCACTTCCCTTCCTCCACACTCTGGCTCCTACAAGTCCCCTTCCCGTCTCTTTGGATTGGACTGTCCTGGACATTTCCTCAAGGTGCATCTGCACTGTGGCCTGCACTTGAGCCTTGTTCCTTTTCATGGCTAAATAATATTCCGTCACACAGACAGAGCCCGCTTTCTTTACCTATTCTTGTGTCGACGGACGTTTGGATTGGTTCCACTTTATGGCCGTTACAAATCATGCCGCTATAAGCATTCATGTGGAATTTTTGGTACCAACATGGCCAGGTGCGTTGGCTCGCGCCTGTGATCCCAGCCCTTTGGGAGACTGAGGCAGGAGGATCACATGAGGTCAGGAGTTTGAGACCAGCCTGGCCAACATGGTGAAATCCCGTCTCTACTAAAAATACAAAGAAATTAGGCAGGTGTGGTGGAGGGCGCCTGTAAGCCCAGCTACTCGGGAGGCTGAGGCAGGAGAATCGCTTGAACCTGGGAGGTGGGGGTTGCAGTGAGCTGAGATCACACCACTGCACTCCAGCCTGGGTGGCAGAGTGAGTTGCCACATTCCACAGCGGTGCAGAGGCATCCTTTTGCCTTCCCCCCGGCTGTGGACGAGGGCTTCCACATCTGCACACCTTCACCAGCGCTTGGGATTGCACGTTTTGTGTTTGCTTTCCGTTTGGATTCTAGCTCTCACAGTGGGTGGGAAGCGTGGGGTCGCTCAGTGGGTGGTTCACTGAAAGGGATGGCGCTTATCAACAACTCACTGGAGTGATGGTACCAGGTAGACCCAGAGACGGGATGCAATGGACCAGTCCCCGTAGCTCTCTGTTGTAGAAAGCAAAAAGTTTCTCTTCAAAGTTTCGCTTCTTGTTAAAGAATAATAATAATGAATGGCCGGGCGCGGTGGCTCACGCCTGTAATCCCAGCACTTTGGGAGGCCGAGGCAGGCGGATCACGAGGTCAAGAGGTCGAGACCATCCTGGTCAACATGGTGAAACTCAGTCTCTACTAAAAATACAAAAATTAGCTGGGCATGGTGGCAGGTGCCTGTAGTCCCAACTACTTGGGAGGCTGAGGCAGGAGAATCGCTTGAACCCAGGAGATGGAGGTTGCGGTGAGCCGAGATCGCGCCATTGCACTCCAGCCTGGGCAACAAGAGCGAAACTCTGCCCAAAAAATAATAATAATAATTAACTTTAGAAATAATAGTTTGTTTTGATGTGCAGTAGCTTTAAAATTAAAAAAATACATACAGTCTCTTTTGGCTGGACACAGGAATCCCAGCACTTTGGGAGGCTAAGGTGGGTGGATCACCTGAGGTCAGGAGTTTGAGACCAGCCTGGCCAACATGGTGAAACGCTGTCTCTACTAAAAATACAAAAATTAGCCAGGTGTGGTGGCACTCACCTGTAATCCCAGCTACGCAGGAGGCTGAGGCAGGAGAATCGCTGTAACCCAGGAGGCGGAGGTTGCAGTGAGCTGAGATTCTGCCCCTGTACTCCAGGCTGGGTGACAGACTGAGACTGTGTCTCAAAAGAAAGTGAAGGAATAAAAAATCGCTACTCCATAGACAGAGCAGCCCCAAGGGCTGCTGCTTGCCCCTGCCCCCATTTTTTTTTTTTTTTTTTTGAGGCTGAGTCTCCATCCCAGCTCACTGCAACCTCTGCCTGCCGAGTTCAAGCATTTCTCTGCTTCAGCCTCTTGAGTAGCTGGAATTACAAGGTCTAATTTTTGTATTTTTTTTTTTTAGTAGAGACAGGGTTTCGCTATCTTGGCCAGGCTGGTCTTGAACTCCTGACCTCGTGATCCACCTGCCTCGGCCTCCAAACGTACTGGGATTACAGGCATGAGCCACGGCGCCTGGTCAGGTTGCCCATTTGCTGCTTATTTCTTGATGACATGCTACATAAGGGGTGGAGTGTTCATGCCTCACCTTTTTAAACTACAGAGTAACATCCTGATGTTGCCATGGCATCTGTAAACTGTCGTGGCGTGGGTGGCCGTGTAGCAGTGAGGACGCCCAGAGGTTACTCTGTGGCCGTCTTGGTTTTGGTGGGATTTGGCCCGCTTTACTGCCGCCTGTTTCATCAGCAAGGTCTTTACGAGCTGTGTCTTGAGCCAGCCTCCTGCCTCAGTCTGTAAGTGAGAATGTCTAACCGTCTGGGAATGCAGCCCAGTGGGTCTCAGCCTCATGTTACCCAACCCCTATTCAACATGGAGTTGCTGTGGTTCAAATGCCCCTGACGCAGCCCAGACTTCCCAGAGTCAGGAAACTTCAGCTGGGCCCCCAAACACAGCCAGGTTGGCTATTCAGGGAGCCATCCAGCCATTGCCCTGTTTGAAAAGACCAAGCCTGTGTGTGCAGAGCCTCAAGGCGGAGTGGCTTCCCGCCTTCCTTTGTAAGGTCCAGCTGCTGGTTCTTTGTCTGGGGGGCTGCGGGGGCGGGGACAGGCCTGCCCAGGCCTCGCCTGAATCCCTCCCGGCTGTACCCAGTCCTTTGTCTGTCCTGATTGAAATGCAAAGAGAAATTTAGAATTCCCTGGCCTCCTCTCTGCCTTTCTTCCAGATTTTAATGAATTCAGCGCTTACAGGCTGCGCAGGTGAAGAAAATGGCTTTGGAGATTTTTTTGTTGTTGTTGAAAAGAATTATTTTCATTTCCAGGACAATGTTTGCATTCTACTTCATCGAGCAGAACGTTCCCCTAAAGTGGTCTGGGCGGCCGCGTCCCCATTTCTGGCTGGCCGGCCGGAGTTCCAATCAGACTTTTTCTTTTGATTCCATGAAGAGACTTTATAGAGGTTTATCTGTTCTAGGAGGCAGATAACCATAAAAATAAGTGTGAAAGAAACAAAATGATGGGAATAAAAGTTTGCCTGCCCAAGGACTTGAACTTCAAGCCCATTGTCCTGAGCACAGTGGTACAGCTGTCTTCCCAGCCCTTTGGGAGGCTGAGGCAGGAGGATCCTTTGAGCCCAGGAGGCTGAGGCTGCAGTGAGGCGTGTTTGTGCCACACTGTACTCCAGCCCGGGGAACGGAGTCAGACTCTGATTCTAAAATACGGTTTTTTGGAGACAGAGTTTCGCTCTTTTCCCCCAAGGCTGAAGTGCAATGTCATGAACTTAGCTCACATCAACCTCCACCTCCCAGGTTCAAGCGATTCTCTTGCCTCAGCCTCCCAAGTAGCTAGGATTGCCAGCGCCCACCATCACGCCCCGCTAATTTTTTAAATATTTTCAGTAGAGACAGAATTTCCACATGTTGGCCAGGTTGGTCTTGAACTCCTGGTCTCGGGTGATCTGATCTGCTGTGGCTCCCAAAGTGCTGGGACTATGGGCTTGAGCCACCGCACCTGGGCTCTAACTTTTACAAACATAAACAATTGGCCAGGTGCGGTGGCTCAAGCCTGTGATCTCACCACTTTGGGAGGCCAAGGCAGGAAAATTGCTTGAGCCCAGGAGTTTGAGACCAGCCTGGCCAATACAGCGAGACCCCGTCTCTTTAAAAAAAAATAAAAACTTTAAAAATTGTATAAACTGTCCTTCAGAGGAGAAGGTACCTTTTCAACCTGCCCGGGTTTCCCACCACATTAATAAAACTGGGGTGGCCGGGCATGGTGGCTCACCCCTGTAATCCTAGCACTTTGGGAGGCCGAGGCGGGTGGATTGCCTGAGCTCAGGAGTTCGAGACCAGCCTGGGCAACATCGTGAAACCTCGTCTCTACTAAAATACAAAAGAAATTGGGCTGCTGTGGTGGTGGGCACCTGTGGTCCCAGCTACTCGGGAGGCCGAGGCAGGAGAATTGCTTGAACCCCAGAGGTGGAGGTTGCAGTGAGCCAAGATTGCGCCACAGCACTCCAGCCTGGGCGACAGAGCGAGACTCTATCTCTAAGAAAAAGTGGGTGGATGATGAGGTCAGTGAGTTCATAGCCATCACCACTGTCTTCAATGGCACACTCTATTACTGGTCCTCACATGAGCTGTGGCTTCCTCTAGACACAGCCTTGTCCTTCACTCCCCTTCCCCCAGGAAAGTCTTAGAATCCTATTTACTGTGCACCTTGAGAAAGCCATTCCTGATGCCCTCCCACCGATGTATCCACAATCACTCGTGCCCCACCTGGCAGAGCTCTTGTCACCAAGAACCAAAAATTGCAGAAATTGTCTTCCCCGCTCGGGAACAAAACCCACGAAAGCAGGAAGTATGTCTTGTTCTCTCTCTTTTTTTTTTTCCAAGACAAGGTCTCACTCTGTCACCCAGGCTGGAGTGCAGTGGCACAATCTTGGCTCACAGCAGCTTCCGCCTGCTGGGGTTCAAGCGATTCTCATGCCTCAGCCTCCCAAGTAGCTGGGACTACAGGAACCTGCTGCCATGCCTGGCTAACTTTTGTATTTTTAGTAGAGATGGGGTTTCACCATGTTGGCCAGGGTGATCTCGAACTCCTGACCTCAGGTGATCCACCCTCCTCGTCCTCCCAAAGTGCTGAGATTCCAGGCATGAGCCACTGCGCCTGGCCTCTTGTTCACTTCTGAATCTCCATGGCCTCATGGCTGGTTGAGTAGAGGGAAGACTCTGGGGCTAGAAGGTCCAGGTTCACGTCCTGGCTCTGCTGTTTCCTGGCTGTTTGACCTTGGGCAAGTTGCTTAAGCAATCTGTGCCTCAGTTTACTAATCTGCAAAATGGGGATGATATTCCCTCAGAGGGCTGGGAAGTACTATGGTTAGCTACTCAATAAAGGGAAGCTGCTTTCCGTAAGATAGTGGCAGGACCCCGGGAAACAGCATAGGTAGCGGGGTATAGCTCTGTCTCAGTCTTTTGTTTATTTTTTGGGACCCAGGCCAGAGCACGGTGGTGCAATCATAGCTCACTGCAGCCTCGACCTCCTGGGCTCAGGAGATCGTCCTACTTCCCCGAGTAGCTGAGTCCACAGGAATATGCCACCACACCTGGCTAATTTTTTGTAGAGATGGGATCTTGCTATGTTGCCCAGGCTGGTCTCCAACTCCTGGGCTCAAGTGATCCTCCCACCTCGGCCTCCCAGAGTGCTGAGATTGCGGGCGTGAGTCACCGCGCCTGGCCTCTGTCTCATTCTTGCGGCTGCTTCTCTGCTGGTGGTAAGCGGCTATCATCGCAGAAGATGAATGGAAGCATGTTCCTTTATCTTGTACTTTATTTTTTTGAGATGGAGTCTTGCTCTGTGGCCCAGGCTGGAGTGCGGTGGTGCGATCTCAGCTGTCTGCAACCTCTGCCTCCTGGGTTCGAGTGATTCTCCTGCCTCAGCCTCCCAAGTACCTGGGATGACAGGAGTGCACCACCATGCCCAGCTAATTTCTGTCTTTTTAGTAAAGATGGGTTTTCACCGTGGTGGCCAGGCTGGTCTCGAACTCCTGACCTCAGGTGATCCACCCGCCTCGGCCTCCCAACGTGCTGGGATGACAGGCGTGAGCCACCGTGCCTGGCTACATTCCTTTATTTTAAAAAAAATTCATTTTTAATGATACAATTACTATAGAAAAGCAATTTTCATCATAAAAACAAACAGTGCCATAAAGACTAAAGTTCTTACTCCTCTTTAATTCTGTGCTTACCGTGGCCCTCTGCGAATTTCTCTTTATATTTTTCTCTTTATTTATTTTTTTGATATGGAGTCTCACTCTGTCCAGGCTGGAGTGCCGCGGCTTGATCTCGGCTCACTGCAACCTCCGCTACGAAGGCTCAAGCGATTGTCCGGCTTCAGCCTCCCAAGTAGCTGGGATTACAGTTACCTGCTACCACGCCCAGCTAATTTTTGTTTTTT
>PVKV010006113.1:15443-47919 GCA_004027835.1 Alouatta palliata
TTTTTTTTTTTTTTTTTTTAAGAGACAGGGTTTTGCTATGTTGTCCAGGCTGGCCTTGAGCTCCTGGGCTCAAGTGACCCTCTTACCTTAGTCTACAGAGTACCTGGGACCATAGGTGTGCACCCCCAAACCTGGCTAATTTTTAGATTTTTTGTAGAGACAGAGTTGCCCCATGTTTCCCAAGCTGATCCGAAACTCCTGGGCTCAAGCGATCCTCCTGCCTCAGCCTCCCAAAGTGCTAGGATTGTAGGCGTGAGCCACTTGCCTCTGTATTGAATTTAGTGGCCACGGTCTGTGAGTTAATCCCATACACCCCTGGTTTTGTAAATAAAGTTTTATTGAAACACAGCCCTGCTCATTCATTTTATCTATAGCTTTTGTACTTTACCAGTACAGGTGACCAGATGCAACGGAGACTTTTTGGCCTGCAGAGCTTAAAATATTTTACCATCTGGTTCTTTACAGAAAATGTTTGCCAACTTCTGTTCAAAAGTTGCAGTATTATCAAGTTAATGTCCCGAGTTGAGGAAATTCCTTTCTGTTTCTGGTTTGCTGAGTGTTTATTTTAAACAGGCTTTTACAAAAGTCAAATGCCGGTCTGGCACGGTGGCTCATGCCTGTCATCCCAGCACTTTTGGAGGCCAAGGCAGGAGGCTCACTTGAGGCCAGGAGTTTGAGACCAGCCTGGCCAACGTGGTGAAATCATGTCTCTACTAAAAATACAAAAATTAGCCAGGCGTGGTGGTACACCCCTTTAATCCCAGCTACTTGGGAGGCTGAGGCAGGAGAATCACTCGAACCCGGGAGGTGGAGGTTGCTGTGAGCTGAGATCGTGCCTCTGCACTCCAGCCTGGGCAACAGAGTGAGACTCTGTCTTTAAATAAAGGAAGAAAATATTTTGGGGCAACATTTCTTTTTTTAATGGATAGATTTATGGTATAATGGAAAAATACTTCCAAATATGTTACAATTTGTTACATTTTTATTATAGTATTCCTTGTATTAGAAACTGACATAATGGGCCAAGCGCGGTGGCTCATGCCTGTAATTCCAGCACTCTGGGAGGCTGAGTCAGGTGGATCACTTGAGGCCGGGAGTTCGAGACCAGCCTGGGCAACATAGCAAGATCCTGTCTGTACAAAAATATTTAAAAATTAGCTGGGCGTTGGCCGGGCGCGGTGGCTCACGCCTGTAATCCCAGCACTTTGGGAGGCCGAGGCGGGTGGATCACGAGGTCAAGAGATGGAGACCATCCTGGTCAACATGGTGAAACCCCGTCTCTACTAAAAATACAAAAAATTAGCTGGGCGTGGTGGCACGTGCCTGTAGTCCCAGCTACTTGGGAGGCTGAGGCAGGAGAATTGCCTGAACCCAGGAGGCGGAGGTTGCGGTGAGCCGAGATCGCGCCATTGCACTCCAGCCTGGGTAACAAGAGCGAAACTCCGTCTCAAAAAAAAAAAAAAATTAGCTGGGTGCTAATTGGTGGTGGTGCATAGAGCTACTATGGAGGCTGATTTGGGAGGATCACTTAAATCTAGGAGTTGGAGGCTCCAGTGAGCTATGATTGTACCACTGCACTCCAGCCTGGGCAACAGAGTGAGACCCTGTCTCCTTTAAAAAAAGAAAAAGTCCATTAGCCATAGATGTGTGAGTTTATTTCTGGATTCTGAATTTTATTCCACTGATCTGTGTGTCTATGCCAGTACCACACTGTTTTTTTTAATCATGGTAGCTTTGCGGTTAGTTCTGAAATGGAGAAATTTGAGTTTTCCAACTGTATTTTTTTTCCTGCAAGATGATTTTGACTATTTGGATTATCTTGCAATTCATTATGAATTTGAGGAGTGGGTTTTCTATTTTTGCAAAAAAGTCATTGGGATTTTGACAAGGATTGCATTGAATCCTAGATTACTTTAGGTAGTATTGCCATATAGATGAGTTTTTATGTCTTTGCTGCTTATAGTGTTTACCCCTAACTAATACGTTTGCTTTGTATGTTTTAACATGTAATGTGGTGAAATTTCACTGTAACTTTTCTTCCTACAACCTGCTTATTTTGCTAGGAATATTTCTGAGATTTGTTCAGGTGGTGGTGTATAGTTTTAATGGCTTCACATTCATTTCTGTCTAGTGTTCCATCGTGTGCCTGTATCTTTTTTTTTTTTTTTTTTTTGAGACAGAGTCTCACTCTGTCACCCAGGCTGGAATGCAGTGGTGCGATCTGAGCTCACTGCAACCTCTGCCTCCTGCTTCAAGCAATTCTCCTGTCTCAGCTTCCCTAGTAGCTGGCTTTACAGGCACCTGCCACCATGTCTGGCTAATTTTTGTAATTTTGGTAGACACAGGGTTTCACGATGTTGGTCAGGCTGGTCTCAAACTCCGGACCTCGTGATCCACCCGCCTTGGCCTCCCAAAGTGCTGGGATTACAGGCGTGAGCCACCGCGCCTGGCTTTTTTTTTTTTTTTTTGAGAAAGGCCTCTCTACGTCACCCAAGCTAGAGTGCAGTGGTGTGATCACAGTTCACTGAAGCCTTGACTTCCCGGAATCAGGTGGTTCTTCCACTTCAGCCTCCAGAGGAGCTGGGACTGCTGGTGTGTGCCACCATGCCCAGGTAATTTTTTGTATTTTTGGTGGAGACGGGGTTTTGCCATGATCCCAAGGCTGGTCTTAAATTCCTGGGCTCAAATGATCCACCCACTCGAGACTCCCAAAGTGCTGGGATTACAGGTGTGAGCCACCGTTCCTGGCTTCACTTCACTATTTGTAAGATTATTCACTTTTTAAATAATTCGGTTCATATTGACACTAATCTCCTAGGTTTAAAAATGTATGATTTTACACATTTAGTGGTATAAAATTGCATATATGTAGTATACTCTCATCCTTTAAAATACCTCCTTGGGGCTGGGAGTGGTGGCTTTTACCTTTCATCCCAGTACTTTGGGAGGCTGAGGCGGGTGGGTCACTTGAGGCCAGCAGTTGGAGACCAGTTTGGCCACCATAGTGAAACCCTGTCTCTGCTAATATGTATTAGCTGGGTATGGTAGTGTGTTCCTGTAGTCCCAGCTAGTTAGGCGGCTGAGGCAGGAGAATGGCTTGAACTTGGGAAGTGGAGGTTGCAGTGAGCCGAGATCGTGCCACTGCCTGGGCGACAGAGCGAGACTCCATCTCAAGAATAAATAAATAACTCTCAGCTGGGCCCAGTGGCTCACACCTGTAATCCCGGTTCTTTGGGAAGCCGAGCTGGGCAAATTGCTTGACTCGAGGAGTTCAAGACAAGCCTGGGCAACATTGCAAAACACTATCTTTACCAAAAATACAAAAATTAGCCAAGCGTGGTTGTGCACATCTGTAGTCTGAGCTACTGGGAAGCTGAGGTGGGAGGGTGGCTTGAGCCTGCAATGCGAAGGCTGCAGTGACTCATGATCCTGTCACTGCATTCCAGCCTGGGCAACAGAGCAAGATCCTGTTTCAATATAAATAAATGACGTAGCTCCTTGGTAAGAGCGATTGGTCCCCTTATCCCTAATGCTTTTTCCTTTGTGCCTCTGTCTTCCTGCCAGAGGTCTGCTTTTTCATGAGTATTCCCAGAGTTGGAGATTTTTTTTTTTTCCTGAGACTGGGTCTCTGTCACCCTGGTTGGAGTGCAGTGGTGCAGTCACAGCTCACTACAGCCTCAACCTCCTGGGCTCAAGTGATCCTCCCACCTCAGCCCCCCAAGTGGTTGGGACCCTGGGCATGTGCCACCACACCTGGCTAATTTCTTTACTTTGTAGAGATGGAGATCTCCCTATGCTGCCCAGGCTGTTCTTGAACTACTGGGCTAAGCACTCCTCCTGCCTTGGCCTCCCAGAGTGCTGGGATTGCAGGCACGCCCCACTGCACCTAGCTTCAGATTTTAATAATATTATTTTGTTGTGCTGGAGCTGCTGTAGTTTCTCGTTTCATGAATTTCTGATTTTCATAATATTTTTCTCTTGATTTTCCTTGCGTTTATCTGTTCTTTTGGTAGATGCTTGAGTTGAAAGCTTAACTAGTTCATTTCCAGATAATTCCTTCATAAATTCATATGAGGCTATGAATTTCCCTCTGAGCACCTCTTTGACTGCTTGCTTATTTTTAGCATCCCATAAATGGCAATGCTACATTTAGTTCTGAGTGTATCTTTTTTTTTTTTTGAGACAGAGTCTCTCGCTCTGTTGCCCAGGCTAGAGTGCAGTGGCACGATCTCTGCTCACTGCAACCTCCGCCTCCTGGGTTCAAGCAATTCTCCTGCTTCAGCCTCCCAAGTAGCTGGGACTACAGGTCCCTGCCACCATACCTGGCTAATTTTTTTTTTTTTTTTTTTAGTTGAGGCGGGGTTTCACCATGTTGGCCAGGCTGGGCTCGAACTCCTACCTCAGCCTCCCAAAGTGCTGAGATGACAGGCGTGAGTCACCGTGCTGGTCCTCAGTTGTGCATATTTTGTAATTTGTGTTTTGACATCTCTTTAACTCATTATTTGTTGTAGTAATTCCGGTTCTGTGGATGTGAGAAGCTGTAGGTCATCACTGACTTCTACTCTGATTGTGGCTGAGTGTCAGGCCCTCGTTTGTGTTCTCATGCGTGGTCTGTTTCTGTGATGACGTCAGGTGCTTAGAGAGAATGCCTGTTCTTTGTTGGGTAGAAAGTCCTGTGCAGAGGCATGTGATCAAGTTGGCTGTTGACTGTCAGTCTCCTTGAGAGCCTTATAATTTTGCTTGATGTTTTCGTTTGTATACACGTCCCCTGGTGTAACTGTGATGTGGGTTTCTTCTGTGCGTGTTTTGCTTTAAACGTTTCGGAGCATATTGTTGGGGGCAGAGTATGTATTTATTGAGGGCATTTGTACTTTGCAGAGAACCTCTGATACGTCATTGAGGTGGGGATGCGGCTTTGCTCCAGCCTCTCTCTCCTAGCCCGGGGCTGCTGTATGTGGCCAATGTTTGCTTTGTTTTGTTTTCAGACAGTTTCGTCTGTTGCCCAGGCTGGAGTGCAGTGGCACGATCTCTGCTCACTGCAACCTCCTTCATCCAGGTTCAAGTGATTCTCCTGCCTCAGCCTCCTGAGTAGCTGGGATTACAGATGCTCACCAACATGCCCAACTTATGTTTGTTTTTTTTGTTTTGTTTTTTTTGAGACGGAGTCTCGCTGTTGCCCAGGTTGGTATGCAATGGCGTGCTCTCGGCTCACCGCAACCTCCATCTCCTGGGTTGAAGCAGTTCTCCTGCCTCAGCCTCCCAAGTAGCTGGGATTACAGGTGCACGCCACCACGCCCGGCTAGTGTTTGTATTTTTAAGTAGAGATGGGGTTTGGCCATGTTTGTCAGGCTGGTCTCGAACCCCTGACCTCATGATCTGCCCGCCTCAGCCTCCCAAAGTGCTGGGATTACAGGCGTGAGCCACTGTGCCCGGCTATGTTTGTATTTTTAGTAGAGACAGGGTTTTACCATGTTGGCCAGGCTAGTCTTGAACTCCTGACCTCTCAAGTGATCTGCCTTGGCCTCCTAAAGGATTACAGGCGTGAGCCATTGCTCCCGAGTGTGGCCAGTGTGGACCTTAATCAGGCAGTGCTCACAGACGCCTTGACCTCCCACTTGCTGAGGCCGAAGGAGACGGGCAGACCTGGGCCCCGGGTACGGGCTCCACCACCTCCCATCTTTTTAATCTTGGACGAGACCTGACCTCTTTTTCAGTCTCAACTTTCTTTTTTTCTTTTTTGAGATGGAGTCTTGCCCTGTCACCCAGGCTGGAGTGCAGTGGCACGATCTCGGCTCTCTGTAACCTCCACCTCCCAGGTTCAAGCGATTATCCTGTCTCAGCCTCCCGAGTAGCTGCTGGGATTACAGGTGCCTGCCACCACACCTGGCTAATTTTTGTATTTTTAGTAGAGATGGGGTTTTACCACATTGGCCAGGCTGGTCTCGAACTCCTGACCTCTGGTGATCTGCCTGCCTTGGCCTCCCAAAGTGCTCAGATTACAGGCGTGAGCCATCGCACCTGGCTGAGCCTAAAATTTTTTTTTTTTTTCAGATGGAGTTTTGCTCTTGTTGCCCAGGCTGGAGTGCAATGGTCCAAAGTCGGCTCACCACAACCTCTGCTCCCTGGGTTCGTGATTCTCCTGCGTCAGCCTCCTGAGTAGCTGGGATTACAGGCGTGAGCCACCACACCCGGCTAATTTTGTATTTTTAGTAGTGGTGGCTCACGCCTGTAATCCCAGCATTTTGGGAGGCTGAGGCAGGTGGATCACTTGAGATCGGGAGTTTAAGACCAGCCTGATCAACATGGAGAAACCCCATCTCTACTAAAAATACAAAAAATTAGCCGGACATGGTGATGCATGCCTGTAATCCCAGCTACTCAGGAAGCTGAGGCAGGAGAATCACTGGAACCCGAGAGGTTGCAGTGAGCCCAGATTGCGCCACTGCACTCCAGCCTGGGTAACAAGAGCAAAACTCCTCAAAAAGAACCCCCCAAACAAAACAAAACTTCATCTCTAATGTCTTCTATCCCCAATTTTTTGATATTTGTCCTTTCTCTTTTTTATTACCTTTGCCTAAGGTTTTTCAAAGAAAAGGTTTTTGATTTTGGCAATGCAAAAGAACCACATCAAAATGCCCACTTAAGAGTTATTTCCAGGCTGGGTGTGGTCGCTCACGCCTGTAATCCCAGCGCTTAGGGAGGCCGAGGCAGGTGGATCACCTGTCAGGAGTTTATGACCAGCCTAACATGGTGAAACCCCATCTCTACTAAAAAAAAAAAAAAAAAATAGCTGGGTGCATTCCTGGAATCTGAGCTTTGGGAGGCTGAGACAGAATTGCTTGTACCTGGGAGGCGGAGGTTGCAGTGAGCTGAGACTGTGCCATTGCACTCCAGCCTAGGCAGGAAGAGCAAAAGTCCGTCTCCAAAAAACATACTTATTTCCATGTTTATCTTCGTTTTTTTTTTTTTTTTTTCCTAGTGATTTCAATTGAAACTTGGTTTATAAACTTTAAAAGTTGACTTATTTTCAAAATTTCTGATTTTCCTGTAAGTGTGTTAAAGAGGCCAGGCACAGTGGCTGACGCCTGTAACTCCAGGACTTTGGGAGGCCGAGGTAGGGAGACTGTTTAAAGCCAGGAGTTCAAGACCAGCCTTAGCAACCAAGTGAGATACTCCTGCCTCAAAATAAAAATGAGAGTCGTGTTTAAGGCTATGAATTTTTCTCTGAGCATACCATTGGCTGCGTCCCACAGGTTATACATCCCATAATGTGCTCTCTGGATTGTTGTTCAATGGGAAAAAGTTTGTTACTTTCAAATTGATTTTTTCCAAAGGCAGCGTCTCCCTATCTTCACCCCAAAGTGCTAGGATTACAGGCATGAGCCACTGTGCTCGGCTTACACTGATTTAGCTGATGCCAGTAATCCCAACACTTTGGGAAGCCCAGGTGGGTGAATCACTTGAGGTCAGGAGTTCAAGACCAGCCTGGCCAACATGGTGAACCCCCGTCTGTACTAAAAATTAAAAAATACAAAAATTTTCTGGGTGTAGTGGTGGGTACCTGTAGTCTAATCTACTTAGGAGGCTGAGGCAGGAGAATCGCTTGAATCTGGGAGGCGGAGGTTGCAGTGAGCTGAGATCACGCCACTGTACTCCAGCCTGGGTGAGAGAACGAGACTCTGTCCCCCTTCCGCCTCCCAAAAAAAATGTGTTTTAAAATTTCTCCCCTTTTCCAGGGGAGGCTAATTGCTCTTCTGAGTTAAAATCAGGATGCCTTATCCAGTGTTTGTTGCTTGGAATTTGCGAAGATCTGTACTATTAATTTTCACAAGTTTTCCCTGCGTGTTTGAGAATGTTGCGGGGGAGGGGATGATAGGGTTTGTTGAATCTATTTGGCTAAGCTTATTAGCGGTGCGGCTCACATGTGTACTGTTGTGACTACTTTGTCTGTTGGTTTCTAAGAGACATAGCCCTCTTCTTCCCTGAGCTGGGTCCCTGGTCTCACTGAGATCACCCCCTTCTGATCCCAGGGGGATCTTTTGCCCACCTGTGGGTGGCTTCTATGCCAGAGCAGTGACTTGGGCAAGGGTACAGATACACGATGGCTCACCCTCTGTCCCCAGGGATGTGACTGTGGCTCAGTGCATGGGTCCACTCACTGGGTGGCCTAGAGGATGGACAAGAGTCCCCAGCCCGCTGCTTCCCTCCATGGACTCGGTTCCTCCCCAGGGCGCGTAAAGAAGGCAGCACAGCGCCATGTTCAGGGTTGCGCGTGAGATAGGGTGGGGTACGAACCCCAGCGCCACCCCATACTCACTGTGTGCCCCTCCCCGAGCCTCAGTTTCCTAATATGTAAGTGGGGCTGACAACTTTTTTTCTTTTTACATGGAGTCTCATTCTTTCGCCCGGGCTGTGATCTCAGCTCACTGCAACCTCGGCCTCCGGGGTTCAAGGGATTCTCCTGCCCCAGCCTCCTGAGTAGCTTACGGCCACGTGTAGCGAAAGCTTGTGTTTTCAGTACAGACGGGGTTTCGCCATGTTGGCCGGGCTGTTCTCGAACTCCCGACCTCGGGTGATCCATCTGCCTTGGCCTCCCAAAGTGCTGGGATTGCAGGTGTGAGCCACGGCGCCTGGTCAAGAGGCTGATAACTTCTATCTCAGAGTGACTGGCCCGTGGTACATTCTCAATCGTGGTCACTTATTAGACTAAGAACACAAGGCAGTCCCTACAGGGCCAGGGCTTGGGTTCTGGGTTCAAATTTTGGCCTGGCCATGTAACTGCTGTGTGATCTTAAACACGCACCGGCACCTCTCTGGGCCAACTCCTCCGACACTTGACCCCATGAAGGGAGATCAGCTCTCCAGGCCCCCCCACCACCCGCCCCAGGGGTGAGACTCGACAGGCCGGGGTGCCACAAAGACCACAATGAGCCGGTCGGACGATCTTCCTTTAATACAAAGTCGATTTATCTACATACGCGGGGGTGGGAAACCACCCGGCTGCTTCTGCTGGATAAGCAGTGTGGAAAGGAAACAGGTCTGCGCTTGTACCAAGAGGAACAGCTGCTTGCTCGGGGCGGGGTGAGTGGAGGGGGTCCCATCCTTCTGGTTTTGCTCCCAAACTGCCTCACAGTCCCGGGGGGGAAGGGTCCCTGATGTGACGCAGGATATGGCCACTGTCCCCAAACAGTGTCCCAGGGGGTGGGAGACGGCTCAGGCTATGGGAGGCGGGGGGCACCGTCATCTCTCTCCTCTTACAGCAGCGTCCCCCTCGACCCCACCCCGCGGGTTCGAACCCAACACCACTGGGTCCGAGTTCCCCCATGACCCTCAGAACTGTATTTGATATGTCTGAAAATTTAATTTATAAAAATGAAACGAAAACGGGGGGGGGGTGGAGCCAAAAAGAAAAAGGACATCCCATTCTTCTGTGAGCAAAGCACACCTTCTGACGGTGGGGAAAATAAAACAGCAAGCTAAGATACGGGCCCGCCACGCACAGGTACAGACTAACCATCACACAAGGACGTTGTCTGCAGTGAAAAAATAGACCGTCTTTGAACAGAATATGAATAAGCCAAAGTTGTTGTCTTTGAAAGTGGTTGACTGGCAAGTCTTTTGTTTCTTTTTCAAAAAAAAAGGAAAAAACATTACACTATTGAAAAAAAAAAAAAAAAAAGGAAATGTCACGGGATACAGTTACAGTGAGCTCTAGAAGGAAGCTGGATTCTGGCCCCAGCCCGGCGTCCCCAGGCTGCAGGGCAGGGACGAGCCTCCCGGGCCCCCCCACCACCACGGGCAGGGCAGGGGTGGGAGACGAGGGGCCAGTCCATGGTCTGCGCCCCACCCTCCTGTGGTTCTGGGGAGCACTCCTATTTGCTCACCATCCCCCCCACCCCCCCACCCCAGAATCTGGTTTTGGAATTGGAAGGAAAGGAGGAATGTGCCAAGTATTTGAAGGCGGGGGCCCGGGGCCGGTGGGGGGCTGGAGGAGCTGCGTCGTCCTCCCCGGAAACGGTGCAGAGCCCCAGCTGCTGCTGCCGCCGCCTGCCCTGCCCACTGGGGGTCCAGGCCTCAGGATGTCCGCCCTGCAGGGGCAGAGGCATCCGGGGCCATCCGGGACCGGTGGTGTCGGGCCGGGGGGGACCATGGCTTTAGGTTGCATAGTGGTCAAAGCTTCCGAGGTACTCCAGTGCCGCCTGGTAACAGAACTGGTACTCGTCCTGAGGGAGCAGAGGGGAACCGTCAGTACCTCCCCTGGTCTGACGCCTCCCAGGGCTCCCTAGCACCCTCAGGGGCAGGCCAAGTGCATGTCTCTTGCAGAAGGTCTCTTTGGCCCCCAGGGCCCTCCCCAAATGAACCGGGCAATGCCACACCTTCCTGCCATCCACAGCCAGGCTCTTCACCTGGAATGCCCTGTCTCCTGTCTGCCTGGAGGCCCTATTCATCTTTGCATTTTTCTTTCTTTGAGATGGATCTCACTCTGTCACCCAGGCTGGAGTGCAGTGGCATGATCTTGGCTCACTGCAACCTCCGCTTCCCAGGTTGAAGCGATTCTCCTGCCTCAGCCTCCCAAGTAGCCAGGATTACAGGTGCCCACCACCATGCCCAGATAATTTTTGTATTTTTAGTAGTGATGGGGTTTTGCCATGTTGGCCAGGCTGGTCTTGAACTCCTGACCACGGCCTCCCAAAGTGCTGGGATAGCAGGTGTGAGCTGCCATGCCCAGCCCTCTCTATTCATCTTTTAAGACGTGGCTGCTGCTCAGAACCCCCTCCACTGGAATATTCCCCATGGAGCCAGGAGTCTGGGCCTCAGTTTCCCCATCTATACAGTGGCTGGAGAGGATGAGTGGTTCGAGGCAGGGTCCAGGCTGAGCCACCAACTTGCCGTGACTCTGGGACTGCAACGAACCCATCTCTGTCCCCTCCAAGGGCCACCGACTTGCATTAAAAGGGTCACTTGTCCCTTTCCGGCGTAGCAGGGGGGTGTGGACCTTCCACACACAATGACCCGCAGAGTCGCAGGCGGCTACAGCCATCTTACAGAGGCGGCGGCCGAGGCTCAGGGCGGCAGGGGCGCAAGGCCGGGCCGCCTCCCTCCCCGTCCCGTCGTTACCTCAGTCTGCACCATGGCCGGCCGCTGCGTTCGCAGCATCTTCACCGTCTGAAAGATGTCCACCACGCCTTCGTACCTCATCCGCTCCAGCACGATGCTAAGCGTGATGAAGACGCCCGTCCTGCCCACGCCGGCGCTGGTGGGAGCGGAGTGAGCACAGCCGTTCAGGGCGGGCGCTGGGGAGCCCTGATCCGACCACCCGACTCCCCCCGGGGCCTCCGGGCACTACGGGACGCTCACCTGCAGTGGACGGAGATGGGGCCGTCCTGGCCGAACTGCTCCTTGGTCTTGTGCACCTGGCCGATGAAGTCGATGAAGCCCTCCCCCGACTTTGGCACGCCCTGTTCTGGCCAGTCCGTGAACTGGAACTGCCGGACGGTCCGCGACTGGCCGTCCTGGAGAGCAGAGAGCCCGGTCTGGCTATCAGTGGCCCTGGGTTTTTTCTCCAACCTCCTCATCCTCACCCCCTTTTTTTTTTTTTTTAGACGGAGTCTCACTGTCGTCCAGCCTGGAGTGCAGTGGCGCGATCTCGGCTCACTGCAACCTCCGCCTCCCAGGTTCAAGCGATTCTCCTGCCTCAGCCTCCCGAGCAGCTGGGGTTTCACCATGTTGGCCAGGATGGTCTCGATCTCTTGACCTCGTTATCCTCCCGCCTCAGCCTCCCAAAGTGCTGGGATTACAGGCGTGAGCCACCGTGTCTGGCCGCTCACCCCACTTTTTTTTTTTTGAGACTGAGTTTCGCTCGTCACCCAGGCTGAAGTGTGATGGTGCGATCTCGGCTCACTGCAACCTCCGCCTCCTGGGTTCAAGGGATTCTCCTGCCTCAGCCTCCCGAGTAGCTGGGACTACAGGTGTGTGCCACGGCACCCCACCCTCACTCCTGCTCTGTACCCTCTCCTTCACCCTGACAGCTTACCAACCTTCTCAGTCGTACTGCACTGCTTTCCACAGGGACGCTCCACGCTTGTCACCACTGCCACCACCCAGCCATCCCAGCCACCACGTCCCGTCCAGCACCAGCATCCTCATCCTTCACCATCCCCCAGGGCACCCAGCTCTGCCCTTCCCCCCCACCCTCCACCGTGATCCTGTCATTTCCCACTCAGCAGCATGTCACAGCTCTACAGCACCACCCAACTCCACCGCTGCCCACAGCGCCTTCACCTGCCGTCCTCCACCGTCCAGCAACGGTGCCGTTTCCACCACCCAGCACCGGTCACTCATCTCCTATCCCGCAATAGTTGAATCCAACACCATCCTCTCCTGCCATCCACCACTGGCAGCTCGTTTTTCACCGCCCAAAATTATCTGACGCTCTCTTCTATAACCGAATGCCATTACTCATCCTCTGCCCTCCAGTGGTGCCACTTCCCACCATCCGCCACTGGTAACTCATCACCTTCTGCCATCGCCAGTTCCACCCAACGCCATCAACTTCCGTCATGTGCCACCGTCCCCTCCCGGTGACTCATCCCTCACCATTCAGTGATGGCATCTTCCACTGACGGTCTTCTTCCTGACTACTCACCCTCCTACCAGTCTCTTTTCCCGCCACCCACCGGTACCACCCACCCAATGACATCATTCTGTGACATCATCCATGCTTCACAAGTCAGTGGTGCCATTTCCCAGCGTCTGACACTAACAGTTCATCGCTCTCCGCCACCCAAGTGTACCGTCTTCCGCCGACATCCCCATTCCCCACCATCTGCCTTGTTCCCGTCACAGCCTCCACCCTCAGATGGTGCCACCCGACACTGCTACCCTCTGCCGCCGTCGGCCCTCCAATGTACCGTCTTTCCCTGACGGTCTGCATTCTCCAAATCTCCTTTCTCACCCTGTCCTCCTCGATCGTGTACCACCCACTGGTTTATAGCACTGACTCCTGACTGCTCCCGGCCCTTTCTTAGAGTATTGCCCAGGGATATTCTCCATCCCCCGCCTTTCTCCAATTCCATCTTCGTCCATCCCGCACTGGTAAAGCCTCACACTCCACTGACCGCAACTACCGCATCCCAGACCCTCTCCACCCTGTTACGCACATGCCCCCCTCTCCAATTCCAGGCTCCACCCCTCCGAGGGCAGTGCCCTGCACCGCGCCCGATGACTGCCGTCCACCCGGCGGACTTCGCCACCCTCCGGCGTCCTCTTGGCCAGCGTTCCCCATCCTCTGCCATCACTGACCTTCCACCACTGACTCTGCTCCTTTGTCACCCGACAGGGCCACCTCCCGCTATGAATTTTCAGCCACTGCCACCTAGTATCTCCCTTTCTCCCTCTACCTGACACGGCTGCTCTTCACTGAGCCTTTGCCGGCCAACACCGTCCGTTCTCATCCCAACCAGCGGTGCCAGCCCCCACCATCTGCCTCTCCTGTCTACCATCCCACCCATCACCCTCCACCTTTAACTCTCCCTCCCGCTCTCAGCCCTTCTGTCTCATCCTCCACAGCTGGCTGCCTCCAAGGGAAATCCCCATTCATTCCCTTGAATGTCATCCCTTGGGGCCATGCTCCATAGAGAGTGTAAATTCCACAGGGTCAGCACGGGACAAGACCCTCTGTTCTTCCTATGTGGCGGCAGGAGCACGTGGCCACCTTGTCAGTTGGCCACGCTCCTCTCTAACCCCAGCCTTCGTATCCGTCAGCAGCCAGGGCTAAGACAACAGGCTGCTGAGCACAGTCTGGTTTGAGCCCATCCGTCCCCACACTCACCCGGGCGTCTGTGACCTTGAACTCTCGCAGAATATACTGAGGCATGTTGTATTCTGCCATTGGATCGACCACAAAGTACTGGTAGCGGGCAGAGCGCTCGGCTGGCCAGTACTGGTGACACTTCTCCTGCGGAGGAGACGGCGGCCACGGTCAGCGCTGTGGGAGCCGCGGCCTGGCCCTCGCCCTCACCCTCCCCGCCGTGGCCCCGGCTCACCCGGCCCATCTCCCGTAGCTTGGTGAGCATCACCACGATGGTAGAATTGTTCTCCCACAGCATGCGCCAGAAGTCTTCCGTGGTCTCCGCCAGCGGCCCCTGGGTCGCGATGTAGGCCTTCTGTTGCCTGCAGGCATGGCGGGGGTGAGCTCGGGGCCGGCGGGGAGACCCAGCGTGGGACTCGCCTGACGCCACCCGGGAGGGTCAGGACCGAGCCAGGACTCTGCAACGGCTGCACCCGCCACCCCACTGCCTGCAGGAATGGCTGCCGGGTGCACCAGCTCCCCGGCCGGTCAGCCCGTTTTGCAGGTGGGGAAACCACCAGTCTCATGACGAATTCAAATTCCTTCACAAAGCTGCGGGGCTGTCCACTAACGTCTCCTGATTTCTTCCCTCCACCTCCTCCAAGTGCCGCTGCGCTAGTGTCGGGTGCTTGCAGGGCCTGCACCCTCTCAGCCCTGGGGCTTTGCACATGCGGCACCCTCTGCCTGGAACACCCTCCCCTCCTCTGCCAGGATTTCTCAATCTCTGTGCTAGTGACATTTGGTGCTGGATTGTTCTCTGGGGCAAGCTGTCCTGTGTACTGGGGGATGCTGAGCAGCATGCCTGGTCCCTACCCAATGCCAGTAGTAGTCATTATGACAATAAGAACTATCCCCAGAGCCAAATATCCCCTGGGTGTCAGAATTACTCCAACTGAGAACCACTGATCTAAAAGAACAGATGGAATCATGTTATGGACAGCAGTCCTCAGTTAAACACACACCCAGAGATTCACAGACAGCAGCCATCAGTTAAACACACATCTAAAAACGTGTACTTAAACAGCTCCGGGCTGGCAGTATTGCTCCAGCTCTGTCTCCCACAAGACCGGAGACCTCTTGAGAGCAGAGATGGGGTTCCTTCTGGGGCCCCGAGGCAGGAAAGTCGTGGCACCTACCTGTAGCCATCGATGAAGCTGGCGTTGATGTAGTCAGAGCCCTCCACGCCCCGGATGGGCTGCAGACAGACCCGTGTGCTCTCATAGGGCATGATGTTCACCAGGCGGTTCTTGAACTTGTTACAAGGCAGATTGGCACTGATGAAGCGTGACGTGTGGGCCTTGGAGTTGGCCAGCCGCTGTGGAGGGGAGGAGGAGGAGGTCAGGGGCTACCATTTGGATGAGGGAGGCTATGCTTTCAGCCGCAGCACCAATGGTGGGTAGCTAGGTAGGGGCACCCCGCCACCACCTTCTAGTCCCCATTACTCGGGGCCAGCCTCGTTTTCGGCTCTTTGGGCTTCTTCCCCACCCCACCCACGGCAGCCTCCGCCCTCCCCCGCCCCGCCCGGCACCTTGAACTCGAGTTCCATGCCGGTGACGTGCTCGCCAGGCTCCACCTGGGCCAGCTTCTGGATATAGGCGTAGAGGCTGCGTGCGGGCACTTCTGTGTTGCCGCAGCCCACGGCCTCCAGCAGGGCCTCGTGGATGAAGCTGTACTGGTCCTCCGTCTGCACCATGTAGTTACGCTGGGACCTCATGAGCGTCACGTGGCCGTAGACGTCGACTGTCTTCTCCGGCTTGATCCGCTCCAGCATGGCGTCGATGACGATGAAGCAGCCTGTGCGGCCCACACCGGCACTGCGGGGACAGCCGCGTGTGCTCAGGGGCCGCGGGGACCGGGGGCGGCGGTCGGGGCAGAGCGTGGCGGACCTACGTACCTGCAGTGGACCACGACGGGGCCAGCGTCCGGCGGGTTGCAGGTCTTGACTCTCCGCAGGAAAGCCAGGAAGGGCGTCGGGTACTCGGGCACGCCGTGGTCTGGCCATGCCGTAAACTGGAACTGGCGGACCTCGCGTTTCTCGCTGGAGCCATTCTGGGGACCACAAGGGTAACGCCTGTCACTCTGGCTTGCCCTGCCACCCAAGTGCTGAAAATGCCCAAGTCACACGGCGGCTCACGCCTGTAATCCCAGCACTTTGGGAGGCCAAGGCAGGCAGATCATCTGAGGTTGGGAGTTTGAGACCAGCCTGACCAACATGGAGAAACCCCGTCTCTACTAAAAATACAAAGTAAGCTGGGCGTGGTGGCGCGTGCCTGTAATCCCAGCTACGCAGGAGGCTGAGGCAGGAGAATTGCCTGAACCCGGGAGGCGGAGGCTGGGATGAGCCAAGATGGTGCCATTGCACTCCAGCCTGGGCGACAAGAATGAAACTCCACCTCAAAGACAAGGCCCGAGTCTGCACCTCCCCGTCACCATGTCCCTAAGTGCCGGACTTGGGGTCCAGCTGCCCCTGAATGTTTCCAAGTGGATACTCTTGTGGATGCCTCAAACACAACATGGCCAACTGCATCTGGCCTTCTCCCCAGACCTGCTCTCTCGTCTCAGCTGAAGATGACTCCATCCTTCCGGGTACTCTGGCCAGAACCTGGGAGTCACTCTTAACTCCTCTCCCCTCCCACATCCAACATTCTCACCCAGGACCATTGGCCCTCCCTTCAAAGTCTATCCCAATGCACCTGCTCCTCTTCTCCATGGAGGCCAAACTGGCCCAGACCCATCACCACCTTCTCTATCCCTGACCTTGAATCCCACCCAAGCCCCCTAGTCCTCTCTGCAGCAGCCAGAGGGCACCTCTGCCCACAGCCCTCCATGGCTCCTGCCTCCCCCAGGGTCCTGCATGAGCTGCCCTGTCGCTTCCTTCCCCTCCCCACTGTTTCTCTAACACACCAGGCACGGTCCTGCCCCATGGCCTTTGCACAGCCTGCACCTTCTTACCTGAAATGCTGTTCCCCCAATATCCCCCAGTACCCTATTCCAGGTCCCTTACAATGTATTTATGTTCTCCTTTGACATGTACACTTTCTTGATGTTTCAAAGTTGTGATCCGTGTCTTATCTACTAGACTGTTATGTCCCACAAGGGCAGAACGTTTTGTCTGTTTGGGTCCCTGTTGTGTGCTTGTGTCTAGATTAGGGAGTGACACGCGTGTTTAATGTGTGTGATTGAACCGAGAATTTTCTCTCTCTCGTTCATCTACTCAGTTTTCTAGTACTTAGGTCAAGCATGTGCCCGATAGTGAGATGACCTGGCTAGGTACTGGGGATACATCATGGTGCCAGTAGCACCTCCCCTCCCCATCATGACAATAACAAATGTCTCCTGGATGGCAGAACTGTCCTCATTCAGAGTCACAGATGTAGAAGAACAGATGGAACCACATTATGGACAGCAGCCATCAGTTAAATACATATCTAAAAGATCTTCTCCCTCCCAGCCCTGACTTCACAGGACTGCCACTATCTGTCCATCTCTGTCTGGAGACTCCCTAAAGGCAAGGCTAGGACCCTGCTGAGGCCTCATCATAGGCTCAAGCTGGGTAAGGCCAGAGGACATGGGCAAAGAACACCTGGGATACGAGTAAAGGTTAGAGGAAATCAGGCTCATTGCTGAGTTGGACTCTGCTGGCTTTGTCCTACAGCCATGTATGGAAACAAGCAGTGCCCTCTCTGAGCCTCAGATTCCCCCTCCACAGAAGTGGGTAGCAGTCAGCATGGGTAGACATGCTCTGCTTTCTCAGTCCCATGGGGAGCTCCCGGGGTAAAAGCCGGCATCCTCTGCCTCCCTCCCATCACATACCTCCCCCTTCCAGCCCCCAGCCCGAGCCCGGGCCCCACCTTGTGCAGAGAGAAAGTCCTGACGCAGAATGTGGCCAGCTCGATGGTGTCTAGCAACGTGACCTGGATGAAGCCATAGGTCTCTGTGCCTCTGTTGGGCCAGTACTGATCACACTTGATCTATACCGGGCAAAAGAACAGGCGTCAGCAAGGGGCAGGCCGGTCGGCCGGCGGGGGCTTGAGGGCCGTGGTGGGGTCCAGGGCTCACCCGTGACTTCTCCTCCAGCCGTGTCATCATGACGATGGTGGCCGACCGCTGCTCCCACACCATACGCCAGAAGTCCCCGAAGGTCTCGGGCAGCGGCCCCTGCGTGGCAATGTACGCGTTCTGACGCCGGTAGCCGTCCACGTAGTTGGCGTTGATGTAATCGCTGCCCACGATGCCTGGAGCCGGGGTGAGAGGCCAGGGCTTTGTGGGGGAATCTGTCTTGCCGGACTGGCTTTGTCTGGCCCACTGCCTCCTGGAAGTTCACTCTGACTGTCCGCAGACTGTCCCCAAGGTGACCACTGGGTGTGTACTTCCCAGTTCCTCCCCCTCAGCACTATTACCATTTGGGGCCAGATCGCTCTCTGTGGGTGAAGCCATCCTGGGCACTGCGCGGTGCCGAGCAGCCTCCCTGGCCTGCACACTCCACGCCAGTAACATTTCTGCCCCCCAAGTTGTGACAACCAAAAATGTCCCTGGACATTGCCAAATGTCCCTGACTGATCACAACTGATGCAGGAGAACAGATGAAGCCATGTTATGGACAGCAGCCATCAGTTAAGTATCTAAAGATGCCCAGTGGCCTCCAGCTGGAGCTGGACTAGGTCGATGACCAGAATCAGGCCTCAGTGGCCAAGGGGAGACATGGGATCCAGTGCTTTCCCTGCAGTGCGGAAGGGCAGGTTAGGCCTGGGGGTCTCTGAGCTACCTTCGATGGGCTGGAGGATGACACGGGAGTGGTCATAGGCGATGACATTGGCATAGCGGTTCTTGGGCTTGTTTACTTCCAGGTTGGAATGTTCCCACGTGAACTGCTGTCCAGGGTCGATGGACTGCAGAAGGGGAAGGCGTGGGGGTCAGGGTAGGTGCCTGTGAGGCCGAGGTGAGGGGGGGCGGGGGCGGGGGGCAGGGGTGGGCTCACCTCATACTCCTGGGAGAGCTTGAGGCTGTCGTTGGCCTTGAGCCGCTCCGTGTGCTCTGCCATGTCTGCGATGGGGATTGGCGGGTGGCTGAGCATACCTACGAGGGTGGAGCAGACCCCACCGGGGTTGGTCACCAGGGGGCCGGCCGGGGGCTGGGGGAAGGGGTGCTCTACATGTAAGTCTGCGATGGAGGAGCTGCGGTTAGAAGGGCGTGGCTGGGGTGGGGCTTGGCAGGAGGGGTAGATTCAGCGTGGCTCGTGAAGGGGCCGGGACCCCAGGTCTAGGGGACTGTAAAGGCGGCAGGTTTGAGGCTGCCGCTTGGGGCAGAGCCGGATACCCCTGGAGGGCTCCGGATCACAGGCGCTGGCTCATCCTGCTTCCTTCCAGCCGAGCTGAGGGGTGCAGGGGCTGGCAGAAGGGTCACCCCAGAGGATGTGAAACTCCCGGTGCCCTGAGCCAAGAAGCAAGTGTGTGGCACAGAAATTAAACAGCAGATGCAGCCGGCTGGCCTTCAGCAATCCTATCCCTGGGTGGGCGACCGACACCCCTTTCTGTCCCTCTGGGATCAGAGGCACTAAGTCCAGGAAGAGGCAAGGGACTGGGGAGGGGTAAACGGTATGTGTGCGGGTGTGTGAGGGGGGTGAGGGGTCCCCATCTGTCCCTGCACTTGCTTGGAGCAGGAGCAGGTGCAAAAAGCCCTGGCCTGAGAGCTCTTATCCTTTTGAGCCCCCAGGGTGGCTGCTGGAGGTGCTGGGTGTGGGCTTGGTTCCCTGTTCCCGACATCCCAGTCTGCAGAACCCTGACTTCTCCTGGGACCTGTGTATAGGGTGTTCGGCCATCGGGGTTCCAGGCCAGTTGGTAACTCCAACTCCCACGTGTCCCTAGCTGCCCTGGGTGTCCCCCAGGAGCTCACATCTAAGGGAGCTGCCTGTCATGTGGGCATGTCCCGGGTACGTACGTGCCTCACCGAGGTCCCTGACACACACGCACAGCAGTCACACACAGCCACCTAAGGGCTCAATGGACCAACCCGCTGCCCTCTCTCAGGAGCCAGCACAGGACAGGTGGGCAGGGGCCAGTGGCGGAGGGTGGGGCGTGTGGACAGAGACAGGAGGCAGGATGGAGAAACCAAAGAGAAAACGAACAGGCGGGGCCAAAGGAAGCCGAGAACAGAGAAACACAGGAACTAACTTTCAAAGTGAAACCCCGGCTCCCTGAGGGGGCTGCTGAGGCCTGAATCTGCAAACAGCAAACAATAAATAAATGAAAACATGCAGGGGGGTTGGTTCCCACCTCCCCCTCCCCCTCCCCTCACTGGCTGGCAGATGCAATGGGCAGAGCAACGCGGACAACTCTAGGGACATATAGCCACCTGGGCCCCCACTTGAGACCCCCACGGTAGCTGCTAACTGTGTACCCCTCTGGCTGTACACCAGCCACTCCTGGTCTTGACCTGTCACTCTGGAAGGAGTGATAGAAGTGCCAGGTTCTTCTATCTATAAATCCCTTCCCCCCCGGACCAGCCTGGCCTTGGGTCCCCTCGGTTGAGGTCAGCAGAGGGCATTCTGAGGAAGGAGGATGCAGGACAGTGAGGGAGAAGCTGGGGGAGCAGGGAAAGGACATATGGGCCCATGCCATGAGCTTCAAGGAAGATAGCAACCATCAGTTAAATGCACATGTTGAAAATCCTTATTTGGATGGAAACAACACACACAAGCTAGTCCAGAGACAGAAATGAGACGAGAGCGCACATTAGCGGTAAATTAAGAGACTCTGCATGATCCCTTCAGGAGACTGCAGCCATCAGTTACATACACATTTAAAACTATCATTTGGCTGAAAAACTCAAGCAACATGAACCAGTACAGAGATAAGAAGGGGAAGAGAATACGTGAGAAGTGATACATGAGACCCTGCATAATCCCTTTATGAGGACGGCAGCCATCAGTTAAATATGAATGGTCAAAACCCTCATTTGGATGTAAACAGAAGTGCCACAAGCCAGTCCAGAGACAGAAAAAAATAAAGTACATTAGGAATGGTATGTGAAGCTGTGCATGAGGCTTTAAGGACTAAAGACATCAGTTAAATACAAACATTTTAAATCTTCATTTGGTTGGAAAATAGAGTTGACATGAACCAGTTCAGAGATAGGAAGTGGAGACCAGATACAGTTGGAAGGACAGACGTAGCCAGGCTGTGAACCCGTAAGGAGAACAGCAGCCATCAGTAAAATGAAAAATCCCTTATTTGGTTAGAAGCGGCTGGCATGAGCCCATGTAGAGGGAGGAGATGGTGGAGTTTGTGAGTGATACATGAAGATGAACAAGGATAAGACCTTGATTCAGTTCTCCTGGACTGGCAGGTGACTTTAGTTGAACCCTGTTAAATCTATAGGGAACTGTAAAGGGGCATGAGCCCCAGCAGCCATGGTGGGGAGAGGTACAGGTCATGGGGCAGGTATAATTTCTGAACCTTGCTAGTATCCCAAGGGAGTGTAGAAAATGGCTGAGGACAAACCTCAACTCCCACCCCTGAGGAACCTCAAGACTAGGGATATAAACAGAAGAATAGCTCTTTCTGCCCAGAGAAATGAGGGGTTTGGGTTTTCTGTTTAAGGCATCATCTTTAGGTTCCTGAACAGGACAGCAACCATCATTTAAATGTTAACTTAAAAAAAGGCCTCACTTGGTTGTAAGCAGCACCAACCCACGAGTTCCAAGCCCAGATCCATGTAGGGTAGGACGTATTTGGGAATCAAGAATTTGGCTACACCAAGCATAGTTCAGAGGGGCCCCCTGTGTGGCAGCTGCTGCTTCTCCCCAGTTATCTCCCCCTCACTGGTGGTATCCCTGGCACCAGGGATAAGTACATACCCGGAGTCTGGAAGTTAATTCGTCTCATTTCCACAGGGTCCTTCGGGTGGTGAGGGGCAAGGTCAGCATTGTTTAGGAGGCATTTTGTGCGAGGTTCGGAGTCCTTGCGTTTACTTTAGAAGAAGCAAGTGGCACAGTCCAGTTAGTACTGGCACATGCTCAAAAACGCAATACATATGTGTGAATGAATACAGTTCAGGCCCCAGGACTGTGTGGTAGCAAAGGGACCGTGTACCGTGTGACTGGGGTTTCCAGGAATCAATACAGACACATAAGCTGTGGGAGCAGCCAGGCATCATCCCCTCTTCTGTAGGCACAACCATCAACCCATTCCCCGTCCTCCTCCTCTTGCCTGAAGCATTCAGGGGACAGTGCTGGTTCTTACCTGTCAGGTTTGCTGTTCCCGAAAGCAGACACAGGTGAGAAGGGGGGAAAAGAAGAAAGGTGAGGGGGTGCTGGCCAGCAAGGGCTTGCTCTGACTCCCAAGGTGCTTCCTTACCCTCTCTGAGCTCTGGTCTCCTCTGGAAAACGGTCTCATTTTTCTTGTTTGTCCCCCTCCCTCCCGACACCACAAGGAGGCTCATCTCAGCCCTCCCTTTCTAAGCTAGGATGCGCCCCATGTGCCCACAATGGCTCTCCTCAATGAACTGCACACAGGCAGCCTCCGCCCCAAGTCGTCTTGCCGAGATGAAGATGGGACTTAATAGTTCCTAGGAGAAGCCAATGAACTATTAGTTCGCTGGCCTGCTTTGCACCCTAGCTCTGCCATTCCCATGCTGTGTGACCTTGATCAAGTGGCTTAACCTCTCTGAACTTCGGTCTTTCCACGTGTACAAGTGAGACCTTCAGTGATGATTCACTGAGACAACTCCTCCTCCCTCCTCTTCCAGGAAGACCTCCCTGCTGTCAAGCAAGGGAGGACATGGGGCTTACTTCTTGTAGAGCAGGATAGCAATGACGATGCAGATTATGAAGACCACAGCCAGCACGGGCCCGATCACCCAGATAAGCCCCTCCTCGCCGTCCACGATGGGCTGGGGGTCCGGGTTATCCAGCTGGAAGGGGTCTGAGAAGGGACTGGCTGCAAAGGTCTGCAGGGAAAGGGGGGATCTCCATCAGTGTACACCTTCCTTACAGTGGCCAGATGGGTCTTCTTCAAACACAAACCTATGTTTTTCCCCTCCTCTAAATCCTATATTCCTAGATCCTTGACCCTGGTGGCCTATATGACCTGGTTCCTGCCAATCATTGCTCTCCCCATTCCCTTCTCTGCTCCAGCCACTCTGAAATCCTTTTTGTACCTCCAGACCTTTGCACATGCAAATCCTGGGATGCTGTTTTTTTTTTGTTGAACTCTACTCACCCCTCAACTCCCCAGCTGCAAGGTCCCTTCCTCTAAGAAATCTTCATTTCAGGATACCCCCACTCCTAAGTCTTCCCCTCTGCCCAGCTCTGACCACAGGGAGCTGGGAAGATGACAGCGTGTGTCTGCCTGTGGGCAGGTATCATTCAGGACTTACAGGCTCGGTCTTCTGAAGCACCGCAAGCACAAAGAGGACATAGCGGTGGCCGGGCTCCAGGCCCCGGTTATCGAAGCCGCCGTACTGCTTCTGGTCGCCGGGATGGAACGTGGATGGCAGCACAGAGAAGCGAGCCGCGATGTAGGGCCGGGGCACCTCCAGCTGGCGTGAATGCCGCAGGCTGCGCCTCTGGAGCCGGGAGATGTCCTGGATGAGCTGCGGGAACAGAGTCGTGGGTGGCTCAGAGCTCAGCTGGGAGCAACAGAGCACGTGAAAGCTGGAATGTATCTGGGCCCTGTAGGTCAGGCCCCAGGACCTCACCTCCTCCAGATCCATGTCCTCTGGGCTGCCCAGCGGGGTCAGGAATTGGCCTCCGCGAGACCTACGCAGTGGCACCATCACGATGAAGTAGCTCCTGCAGAGAGATGGGGAGTCAGGGGGGCTGCATGGGGACAAATGGGGGTAGGGGGCGTTTCTGAGTCTTCTGTTCGTACAACGGGCCTACTCCCCTGTGTCCCATCCACAAATGACCACAGTTCCTGACTCAAGCCTCCAGGCTTGGATCATGCTGTGCTTTCTGAATTCTCACTGTTGAACTCCTATACATCCTTCAAAGCCCCAGCTTCAATGCCCACATAACCCTAAAGCCCTTAAATCTCCTCTGTCTCTCAGGCAGAGCGCTCCTTTCCCCACTGGGGGCTCTCAACTTTGCCTCCCCACCGGTTGGAAAGCCCAGAACCAAATCCTCTCAGGGACCCTAGTATTACCCAGTGGAGGATGAGGCATATGGGATATCAGGAAATGGTGGAAGAGCAGACCCAAGGGCACATTTAGTGATAACAGCCCATGAGAAGCGCTGAATCTTAGATAACCCCATGAGCTGGGGCTGATACGGTCCTTATTTCATAGACGGGCAAGGAAACTTAGGCAGAGAGAGGGTATGTGGCTTGCCCCAGCCTCACAGCAGCCTGATGGGGGTCATGAGGAACCCGGAGCATGGGGGTGAGCGTACTGGACAGGCACGGGGCTCTGGCCGTCGGGCAGATACACCATGATGAAGCCGTCGGCATCGGGCTTGGGGGCGACGCTGGGCTTGCCGTTAAGCAGGTTGAAGGCGGTCCAGGCGGTGACCGTCTGCTGGAGGCCGCCCAGGCTGCTGCCGCGATTGGTCAGCACAAAGTTGTAGAAGGTGTGGGGCTTGAGGTGCGTGATGAGCTTCTTGGTGGTGCGGCCGTCCACGTCCAGTGTGAGCCCATTGTACTGGATCTGTGGGCCAGGGTGAGCTCAGCGGGGCCTGATGGGCTCAACACCTGGCCACGGACTGAGCCCCGGCTCCAGGCTGAGTCCCCTACCCTGACTGAGCCCTGATCCCAGGCAGAAATCCAACACTGACTGATCCCTGATCCCAGGCTGAGTCCCCAACTCTGACTGAGCCCCAACCTCACTGAACCCTGACCCCAGGTGGAAACCCAACTCTGACTGAGCCCTGATCCCAGGCAGAAATCCAACAATGACTGATCCCTGATCGCAGGCTGAGTCCCCAGCTCTGACTGAGCCCTGATCCCACACTGATTCCCTAGCCCCAGACTGCCTAAATTCCAGTTGGGCCCTGACCGTAGGTGGAAACCCACTTTGAGCCCTGATCCCATGCTGAATCTCTAACCCCACTGAACCCTGAACCCAGGCTGATCCTGAATTCCAGCTGAGCCCTGACCCTAGGTGGAAACCCGGCTCTCAGATCTGATCCTAGACTGATTCCTCATCTCAGACTGAACCTCAACGTCAGGCTGAGCCCCGACCCCAGACTCAGCACCAACTCCAGACTAAACTCTGACCCCACGCTAAGTACCAACTCTGAGTCTCAATCCTGACTATGCCTCGGTCCAAGCTGAGTCATGATCTAAGGCTGAGCCCCAACTCTGATTTCCAATACTGACTGAATCCCAGGCTGAGCCTCAATCGCAGCTAAGCCACAATTCAAGGCTGAACGCCAACCCAGATCCACAATACTGACCTGATCTCAATCCCAGCTGACCTCCAATCCCAGGCTGAGCCCCAACTCTGATTCCCAGTATTCACTGAGCCTCAATCCTAGCTGAGGACCATCTCTGAGCCCGGATCCCGGACCTCACACTAACTGCAAGCTGAGCCTTAACCCCTGCTGAACTACAACCCCTGACCCTGCCTGCCTGTCGGCCTGCCTGCTGGCTGGGCAGTCGCACCTTGTAAGGCGTGGGCGAGTTGTAGTTGTCAGGGAACTCCCAGCTGAGCAGGACCGACGTCTTCATGATCATTTTCACCTTGAAGTTCTTGGGCGAGACTGCCGGGGAGGCGGCCGAGCAGGGAGAGAGCAGAAGAGAGGCCCCGTAAGTGACTGGCACCGGGCGGCGTGGAGCGGGGTGGGGTGGGGCGGCCCAGGCGCTCCCTGTCGTCCGCTGTGCCCTTGCCCACGGCCTTCCTGCCTGGCCCTGGCCCGGCCCTGCCCTGTCCCAAGTCCCTGCTTTGGGAGACGGCGCGGCTGCAGAGGCTGCAGAGAGAAGGAGGTGGAGGCGGAGGAGGAGGGGAGGGGGCGGCGGTGGGGGGCGGCGGTGCTCCCGAGGCACGTCCCACCTTTGCCAACGCCGGAGCCTCGGGGTCCGGACTTGCCTGAGTGACCACGAGGAAGCAGAAAAGCGACCACTTACCTGCGCGGGGGAGAGGGAGGGGCTGGGGTTGGGGGCGGGCGCGAGGCCCGGTCCGGCTGTGGTGCGGGGGTCGCCGCGCGCCTACCTTGGTCCCGCAGGAACGTCCGGTAGCGGACGGGGGGGCTGAAGGGGCCGGGGCCCTGGCGCGTGTGGGCTCGCACTTGCAGGTCATAGGCCGTGTCGGGCTTCAGGCCCCGCAGCGTGAGCGCGTTCTCCGCGCCCGGCTCGGCCGCCGCCGGCAGCTCGGTCTCTCGGGCGGGGCCCAGGGCGCCGGCCTCCCGCACGGCCACCGTGTACTTGACGATGGCCCCGTTGCGCTCGGCGGGCACGGGCGGCAGCCAGCGGAGAAGGACCGTCCCGGCCGAGGCGTTGCCGGCCGCCTCCAGGATCTGCGGGTGGCCGCGAGGCGCGTCCTCGGGGATGCTCAGGACCTCGGCCGCCTCCTCGCCCAGGCCGCCGCGGCTGCGGGCCGCCAGACGGAACACGTACGTGGCCCCCTTGTGCACCCCCGACGCCGTGTAGCGGTCCTCGGAGGGCGGGAACTCCAGGGTGGCCAGGGGCGTCGAGTCCTCGCGGCCGAACTGCAGGCGGTAGCCCAGCACCTGGTCCTCCGCGGTGCCGGCCGGGGGCTCCCAGCGTGCCAGCAGGCTGCCCTCGGGGGTCTGCTGCACCGACAGGGTGGGGCGGCCCAGCACTGCGGGGACACGGGGCGGGGTCAGGGTCCGAGCGCCACCCGCAGGCCCAGGCGCACGAGGTGCGGTTGTAGTTTTGATTGTTGCTTTCCTCTAATATAATTTTTTTGGGTGTGAGTTGGCGTCTTGCTATGTCGCCGAGCCTGGAGTGCCACGGTGCGATCACGGCTCACTGCGGCCTCGAACCCCTGGGCTCAAGTCACCTTCCTGTCTCGGCCTCTCAGAGTGCTGGGATTACAGGTCACGGCACCCAGCCGGGGTTGCGGGTTTTAAAAGTAGGTCTCCATGGCAGGGTGCGGTGGGACCTGTCTGTAATCCCAGCGCTTTGGGGGGCCGAGGTGGGCGGATCATGTCAGGTCAGGACTTGGAGACCAGCCTGACCAACATGGGGAAACCCCGCCTCTACTAAAAATACAAAAATTAGCCAGGCGTGGTGGCGGGCCCCTGTAATTCCAGCTACTCCGGAGGCTGAGGCAGGAGAATTGCTGGAACCTGAGAGGCAGAGGCTGCAGTGAGCCGAGATTGCACCACTGCACTCCAGACTGGGCAACAGGGCAAGATTCCATCTTAAAAACAAAAATAACAAGCTAGGCACGGTGGCTCACACCTGTAAGCCCTTTGGGAGGCTCAGGTGGGTGATCACTTGAGGTCAGCTGTTCAAAACCATCCTGGCCAACATGGTGAAACCCCCCTGCCTCTACTAAAAATGCAAAAATTTAACTGGGCGTGGTGGCGCGTGCCTGTAGTCCCAGCTGCTCGAGAGGCTGAGACGGGAGGATCATTTGAGGTGGAGGTTGCAGTGAGCCCAGATCGTGCCACTGCACTCCAGCCTGGCAACAGAACAAGACTCCATCTCAAAAAAACAAAAAACAAAACAAAAAAAGTAGAAGTAGGTCTCGAGAAAGCCTCACTTAAGAAGCAAAGACATGAAGGAGCAAAGAGAGGGAAACATGAGATCTGGTGGAAACATGTTCCAGGCAGAGGGAAGAGCCCGTGCAAAGGTCCAGAGGCGGCACCGGGCTAGGGGTGCGGAGGTGAGCACTCAGCTAGTAAAGGAAAACGTTTACAGATGCCACGGCAGGTCCTCCCGCTTCCCTCTCCTGCCTTGTTCATTCGGCCCTTGTTCAATGCAGGCACCTGACCAATACCCATGGGACATAAAGGCATCCTAACTTCTGCCCCCGCTCTGTGGTTCGCACAGCCTGAGTAGTAACCAACATGCCAAGAGAGCGGGCAAAGAAAGTGGAAAGCTGGGCTGTACAAATGAAAATGGACTTCTCCACTGCAGGACTTATCAGGGCCTTTAACAGACTGCCATGAACACGCAGGGTGGCGGGAAGCAACTTATGCAGTAGGTTCTGCTGAGCAAACACAGCTCTAATACAATGTCCCTGAGACAGGAGGGAAGTGCCCTGCTGGCCAGAAGGGAGGGAGAGAACACAGGAGGCTGCTTCCAGGAGGTGGCGTGTAGCAGACGCAGACTAGGCGGGCAAAGGGAACAGTGTGGATAAGCGAAGGGGCTGTGTCCAGCTGGGAGGCCCAGAATGTGCGGTACAGAGTCAGCGGTGTGGCCACAAGGGTCCCAGAGGAGGGGGTGGGGGTGGGGGCTGGGACGAAGGCCACAGGAGTCTGTCGACTGTTCCTGAATTCTCGGGAGCTTATTATGCCCTCCGGAATCCTTCTCTGGGCCATGCCCTCCGCCCGGCGTACCCTCCCTCACATCTTCATGGCAGCCTCTATTTCTTTGTTCAGCTCTATTTTTCTTTCTTTTTTTTTTGAGACGGAGGTTTGCTCTTGCTGCCGCCCAGGCTGCAGGGCAGGGGCATGATCTCGGCTCACTGCAACCTCTACCTCCCAGCTTCAAGCGATTCTCCTGCCTCAGCCCCTCAAGTAGCTGAGATTACAGGTGCTCGCCACCATGCCTGCCTTATTTTTGCATATTAAGTAGCGACAGGGTTTTTCGCCATGTTGGCCAGACTGGTCTCGAACTCCTGACCTCAGATGATCCGCCTGCCTCGGCCTCTCAAAGTGCTGGGATTACAGGTATGAGCCATCACACCTGGTGTTCAGCTCCATTTTGGATGGAAAAAAGCCAGCCCCTTGGGGCTGATGGGAGGGACACGGAGGGGCTAGAAGGAAAAACTGAGGCAGGGCCACCAAGAGAAATAAGGCTTCCTGGGGCAGTGGGGGAAGACAGGCACACCACCCTGAAAGCTGCCTGGGTGATCAGAGCCCCGATGGGGGAGGCACAGGGGACTAGAGGGCCCAGAAGAATCAAGATTGTGGGGTGGGGCAATCAGGAAAGGCTTCCCAGAGGAGGTGTACCTTGAGCCAAGACCAAAAGTAAAGGGAGGAGCCAGCCAGCAGGGAAAGGGGTATCCTGGCAGAGGGCATAGCTCAAGTAAAGGCAGAGAGGGGATGGAGGGCAAGGGGGTCAGAGGTGGTAGCTGTTAACTGTTTCTGTCTGGTGGGCGCCAGGAGGAGAGGAAGTGAGTGATGAGGGATGAGGCAGGGGTGGGGGGCCATGCTGGGCCCTGGACGCCCTCCTGAGCAGCCCCCACACCTTTGTCTCACTGTTCCAGCTGCCTGGTGCACCCTCTGCCTGCCCTCCTGGGCTCAAGGACTCTGGCTGCACGCTCTGGTGCCAGTGGGGGCAAAGGGGCCGTCGGTGGGGGGGGGGATCGCATACCTGCTCCCTTGGTCACCACCACCTTGGGCTTGCTGCGAGCGCCATCGCCCTTCATGGTGTAGGCGGCTACCGTGATGGAGTAGGCGGTCTCAGGCTGCAGATTTGCGATTATCATCTCCTGCGGGCAGGGCTGGGGGTCAGCACCATGGCCAGGGCCGGGAGCAGCCCGCCCACCCCCCTCCGTGTGCGGAGATCAAGCAAGGAGGACGCAGGGCCCGGATCACGGGCAGACACATGCGCACAAGCTCATGCAGAGACGAGGACAGGTAGCCATGCTCAGACGGTACATGCAACATCCAACGAGCCCACTGTTGCCTGCCAGGACCAATTCGGTCCTCTCTGCTCCATTTCCCCAAATCCCGCCATCACCCCGACAGTCTGTCCTCCCCACAGCAGCCAGAGGGCGCCTGTGAGCACCGTAGTCAGGGCCCATCCCTCCTCTGCCTAACCCCCTCCATGGCTCCCATCTCCCTTGGGGTCAACGACCTGCGTGTCCCCTGGCTTTGGCTTTGGCACTGGCTTTTCCCTCTGTCTCTACTCTCACGTGGGTGCTGGAGATGACCTGTACCAACTCATGAGAGCCAGTGGTTACATTTTAAGAAATTTTGTGAGCCACTTATGAAACAGAGCTGTCATTAAAAACTAAACTGTATAAGGCCGGGTGCAGTGGCTCATGCCTGTACTCCCATCACTTCGGGAGGTGAAGGCGGGAGGATCACTTGAGGTCAGGAGTTCGAGAGACCAGGCTGGCCAACATGGCGAAACTTGTCTCCACTAAAATTACAAAAATAAAGCAGGCATGGTGGTGCACGCCTGTAGTCCCAGCTACTTGGATGGCTGAGGCAGGAGGATCACTTGAACTCAGGAGGCGGAGATTGCAGTGAGCCAACATTGTGCCAGCCTGGGTGACACATCGAGGCTGTCTCAAAAAAAAAAAAAAATCTGTATAAACTTACAATCGACTAAGTGATACTGAAAGCAAAGGCAATGAATGTAGCAAATCCACCTTTCCTACTTATTTCACTAAGGTTACTGTTAGCTCTGTGATAATCTGCATGGTGACTGCTTTGAAAGCATGTTGTCCATTGCATCTGTACAGAAATGTATGATCAGGAGCTACTGTGCACCTCCCAGGCAGCTTGAAATTGACATGGTGGGAAGTATTTACACCACGGAAATGGGCAAATGCTACAAAACAGGACTAACCACCCTTGGCCACCCAGAGAGCGGATTTTTACTTTTTTACCTTGTTGAGACAGGATCTGACTCTGTCGCCCAGGCTGAAGTGCAGTGTGTTCACAGCTCACTGCAGCCTCAACCTCCTGGGCTCAATCAATCCTCCCACCTCAGCCTCCTGAGTAGCTGGGAATACGGAGGTGCACCACCACAGGCCTGACTGATTTTTGTATTTTTTTGTAGGGATGGGATCTTGGCATGTTGCCCAGGCTGGTCTCGAACTTGTGGGCTCAAGAGATCTGCCTGCCTCCACCTCTCGAAGTGCTGGATTACAGGTGTGAGCCACTGTGCCTGGCCGAGAGCCGATTTTGAAATGTTTCTCTCACTGTCTAAACCCATCCCCACTACAGCTATAACAATGTTGTCTTTTGTTCTTCTTTTTGAGAGAGTTTCGCTCTTGTTGCCCAGGCTGGAATCTCGGCTCACTGCAACCTCTACCTCCCGGGTTCAAGCCATTTTCCTGCCTCAGCCTCCCAAGTAGCTGGGATTACAGGTATGTACCATCACACCTGGCTAATTCTGTATTTTTAAGGGACAGGATTTCACTATGTTGGCCAGGCTGATCTCGAACTCCTGACCTCAGGTGATCCGCCCACCTTGGCCTCCCAAAGTACTGGGATTATAGGTGTAAACCACAAGCCAGACATTTTTTTTTTTTTTTTTAATATTGGAGACAGAGACCTAGCATAGATCTTGCCCTACAGCTCAGGCTGAAGTGCAGTGGTGTGATCTCGGCTCACCGCAACCACCTCCCAGGTTCCAGTGATTCTCCTGCCTCAGCCTCCCAAGTAGCTGGGATTACAGGCATGTACCACCATGCCTGGCTAATTTCTGTATTTTTAGTAGAGACAGGATTTCACCATGTTGGCCAGACTGGTCTCAAACTCCTGACCTCAGGCCTCCCAAAGTGCTGGGATTATAGGCGTGAGCCACTGCGCCTGGCCTCTTTTTTTGAGATGGAGTCTCACCCTGCCACCCAGGCTGGAGTGCAGTGGTGTCTCTTGGCTCACTGCAACCTCTACCTCCTGGGTTCAAGCAATTCTCCGGCCTCAGGCTCCTGAGTAGCTGGGGCTACAGGCGTCACCGCGACACCCAGCTAATTCTTGTATTTTTTGTGGAGACTTTTGGGGTTTCACCGTGTTGGCCGGGCTGGTCTTGAACTCCTGACCAGAAGTGATCTACCCACCTCGCCCTCTCAAAGTGTGAGATTTCAGGCGTGAGCCACCCCGCCTGGAAGATGTGTGTCTTGTTCTGATTAACATCCTCTCACTAGAGTACAACCCGTGGGGAGGAGGGTCTCTTGTCACTACCCCATCCTGAGCACTTGGCACAGATGTAGCATACAGCAAGCGCTCAATAAATGCTCATCCAATGAATGACAGCACAGAACACTCCTGGGCACGCGGACTTGCACACACACACCTGTGCACACGCTCACAGCATCACGTGTCTGCAAGCACGCACACCCCGAGCACAGGCCGGCATGCCTGGGAACTGTGGGTCGGGCCCAGGCCAGGGGGACGAGGAACAGCAACGGGGATGCACAAACAGAGGGTCTCCTGCCTCTGAGCCCACAGTCCGTCCCTCCCAGGGTCTCCACAGGAGGGGCAGGGTTGGAGCCCAGGTGGGAACATTCCCCCTAGAACCCGTGCTAGGGAGACAGGGGCCATCAGAGCATATGGGATCAGTGCCTGTTTGTTTATTAGAGACAGGGTCAGCCAGGTGCGGTGGCTCACGCCTGTAATCCCAGCACTTTGGGAGGCTCAGGTGGGCGGATCACCTTGAGGTCAGGAGTTCGAGACCAGCCTGGCCAACATGGCAAAACCCCATCTCTACTAAAAATACAAAAATTAGGCCAGGCGCAGTGGCTCACACCTGTAATCCTAGCACTTTGGGAGGCCGAGGCAGGTGGATTGCCTGAGCTCAAACCATCCTGGGCAACGTGGTGAGA